>JAAAKG020111968.1:0-15423 GCA_010014905.2 Druon quercuslanigerum
AGCGAAAGTTTTCGCTGGCTGATTGGCCACAGATGCGCGCGCGTTGACTGCAGCAGTATTTTTCTCTCCGTGTATCATATATATTTTATTTGAAGATCGTATTTTTATTTTGCTGATTTAACAGTATTTTTTTTTTTGTTATTCAGACTGGCAAACTTTGATGGAAAATTTACCCTCCGATTTCGATACTGTTTGTCAAAGAATAGAAGCATTTAATGGAAATGCGAGAGGAATTGAAAAATTTCTATCAGGCTATTTCCTTGACTAGAGACACGATTATTATTTCCTTCTATATTGGATTCGACCTGCATTCGCTTCCAAATGGTTATTGGTTTTTTTCTGAAAAAAACACGCCTCTTTAACAGGATGTAAACCTAGCCTCATATTTTCGATAGGATCCTTTTAGAGATTTTCATGCTAAAATTACCTTCCTTTATTTTACAAACCTTTTAAAAGGTTATAAAATAAACCAATAATTTTTTCTATTATTATTACAAAAAGCATTATTTTAACAAATGATTTTTGCGAAAGAATTTTTTCTAAATATCGCTTCTTACCTATTGTGTTGTTTTTGGAATGTTTTTTTGGAAAATATTCGTTGCAACTCTACTGTTCCCAATGTTGATAGTAAATTTTTATATGGCTGATATGAAAAAAAATTTTTTTAAAGAAAATATTTTTTAAGCAAATAACTATTTTTCAAGATTATTTACATATTTTGAGAATTGGAAGGAGTAGAATTTAATGGAATCTTTCCGCCGAAAAGTAAGCTATGATTTCATTAAAATTCAAGCATTTTCAGAAAGTTGGTAAGAAGCGATATAAGTTTTAAACTTTTTCCATAAAAAATAATGTTGCTTCTTCCATAACACATGAATGATAATATCATTTGAATTCTTAAAACCATAGAAAACTTTTTTCCCGATACTTTAATATATTGATGAAATTTCCTTGATTTTAAATAATGTTGGCAACGATGCGGTAGAAGTTGCAGCAATTGCACGTTTCTTCTGGCAAGGTTGGCAAATCAATGAAACTTCCGACAAGCCACATGACCTTCGCCATCTGACAATGTCAAGGTGGAAACATTTTTGGCACAAGAATAATTTCCACCTCATTAGCATCTTGTCATTGTCAAAGCCCTCTCGATGCTTGATTTCGCATTCAGACATACTGGAGAAATGAATACCCACCTGAAAAAATTGTATTCAACCAAAAAAGTCCATTTGGGCTCGTTTAAAAACTACGTTACGCTTTTTTCAGCACTTTTTCTACCTCTCATCTTCTTCGTCACAGATCATCACGTACAAAGCTTGAATTCCCCAAGGTGACGTTAAAAAAACGAAACCCCCTTTTAAGCTACATTTATTTCTTTGATTTAATTTGATAAATGTTCAATATAAATCACAGAATATATAAAATAATATTTTAAAAGACTTCACAGCCTAAGATGCTCTCAAAATAGGGTGATTTTTTACGAAAATAGGGAATTAATTCTTTTAAATAAAATTAATGTGTAAGTACCATATTGAATTCCTTATGAAACGCTTAAGATTTCAAAAACCAAAAAAAGATTAATTGCTTACCGAAAGAGACGAATTTTTAATGAACGAGTTGAGTTTTGAAGCTAAAAAGTCGAAAGTTTCAGAAAACTGTTGGCTTCTGAAACCAAAAAGATGAATTTTGAATCAGATGATTTTTCAACCGAATAGATCCACTTTAAAGCAAAAGGGATGATTTTTTAACTAAATAGTTGAATTTTTAAACAAAAAAGGTGAATTTTTGACAAAAATTATTTTTATCTCAGCAATTCCAATTACTACTAAATAGTTTAACTTTTAAGCAAAAGAGAGGAATTTTTTATCTAAAGCAATGAGCTTTTAACGAAATATGTTAATGTTCAAACTTGAACGATGAATCTTCTACAAAAGGGTAAAATTTTCAAATAAAAGAGATTTAAATTCAACATAAAATATAATTTTCAAATATAAAAGGAAAGTTTGTTTGCGAATTTTTATTTTTTAACCCGAAATGATGAATATCAAACGAAAAAGATAATTTTCTACCAAAAGAGATAAATTTTTAAAGAAAGAGTCTATTTTTCAAACAACAAAAAATTAATTATTATTAGCGCAATATTTACAATTACTACCAAATAGTTTAACTTTTAAGCAAAAGGGAGGGATTTTTTAACTAAATCAATGAATTTTTAACTAAGTATTTTTAATGTTCCAACTTGAACGATGAATTTTCTACCAAATGGTGAAATTTTTAAATAAAAGTGATTGAAATTCAACAAAAAACAGAATTTTCAACCCTAAAAGGCAAATTCCGTTGAATTTTGTAACCTTCAACCCGAAATCATGAATATTAAACCAAACAGTTAATTTTCTACCCAAAAAGATCAATTTTTAACGAAAAAGTTGAGTTTTTAAGCCAAAAATATTGTATTGAATTTTATTTATCTCATTTTTTTATTTGATATTATTTTATATTTTATTTATTTTATTATTAATATTAAATCTTAAACTCAAAAAGACGAACTTCTAACCAAGAAAGACGATTTTTCAAGCAAATAATTGAATTTCTAAGAAACAATTATTGTTAAAGTAAGCGCAGTTGCATTTCACAACCAAATACTTCAACTTTCAAGCAAATAAGACGAATTTTCAAACAAAAAATAATTTAATTTAACCTCATTATCAATCCAAAATAGATGAATTGCTTTTAGCAAAGTAGATTAATTTTTTTAAAAAACTAAATTTTCATCAAAATAATTGAATTTTTAAAAATATACTTGAAGCTGTAACCTTTTCTTTTATTAATTTTCAACCAAATAGTTGAACTTTCAAACTAAAGTTTGAAATTTCAACCAAATCGATTAAATTTTAGCCAGATAGTTCAATTTTCAACCCAATTAGATGAAGTTTTAAATAAATGGTGAAATTTTAAAACGAAAAAGATTAAACTTCAACAAAAACAGAATTTTTAAAAAAAGGAAAATTCTGTTGAAAATTTTGAATTTTTAGCCAGAAATTGTGAATACCTAACCAAAAAAGTAATTTTCGACCAAAAAGTTAATTTTCAACAATACAGTTAAATGCATAACTGACGAGGTGGATCGGATCTTCAACTAAAATTATTTTAAAACAAATTAATTCAATTTTCAATCAAAAAGTGAAGTTTTCAGTCGAGATGAATGATTTTATACAAATAAAAAAAGAATTTGCAGTAAAGAAAGAACAAAATTTCAACCCGTTTGTTGGATTTTCAAGTGGAAAAAAAATATTTTCTAGAAAACAGTTCAACTTTTAAGTCGAAAAAATGAATTTTGAAGAAAGAAGTTTATACTCTAACCGAAAAATATTTTTCAGTCAGAACGAAACAAATCCAAATTATTAAATTATCAATCCAAAAAGACGATTTTTTCACAAAACTGTTGATTCTTTAACCCGAAATCATGAATTTTTAACAAAAAAGTTAATTTACAACAAAATAATTTAATTTTCCACCAAAAAGTATGAGTTCTTAACAAAATTGCAGACTTTTCAAGAAAATGTTTTAATTTTCAACCAAATTATACAATTTACGTCCAAAAATATATAAGTGGACTTCTCCACCAAAGAGAATAAGTTTTTATTGAAAAATAGTTTTATTTTCTTATTGGGTTCTATTATTAATTTAGTTCGTATTTAAATGGAAAAACGAGTAAAAGTGGAAAAGTGAGAAGAGAACAAATACTGTGGAGTCTTTGATTTTGGAAAAAAATAAGAAAAAAAGTTGCGTATATTAGTACCCTCGAATTAAGTATAATTAATTTATAGTGGATTGTTAAATAACTTGGTTTTACATTCTAGAGAACTGTGTATCAGAATTGTTACTTTCATATTTTTTTTATGTTCGCAAATAATCATTTTTTCAATTTTTGTTATGATTTATACTTAATCTTTTTTTAGCTGACATTACAAACTCTTTCGAACTACACTCAGAAATAAAATTTTTTGTACCAAAAGAATTGTTATCTTACATATACATAAATATTTAGTTGATGAAACAAAATACTTTATTGGCCCAATCGAATTTTGTTGAATCAACTAAATATTCCATCTATGGGTAAACCAACTAAAAATGGCATGATTAAACCAAATCGTTTTCGGAGTATATACTATAAACTTTTTTTAAAGAAAAATATTTTAAAAAGTTTTGTCCATAAAAATGTCTTAATAGTAAATTAGTATATCTCTATAACAGTAATATTTTTTTTAATCCAGTACGTAGATTATATCCCTCTATTCCGAAGGGTCAACACACTTACACGAGTATTACATTTGTATACAAGTCTATATTGCTAACATAAGCCGAGGTGACATTAATACAACTTTCTATATTATTCAAAGACGTAAGTAGAGAAACTGAAGTAGCAAATGTAATTTCTTTTATCGAGGCATTAATAATGGAAAATAATAACCCGATACTCTATTATTTTTGTATTGAAAAGCCACCTGGAATATCGATTTTGTATTTCTGTCAATAACTTGGCTTTGATCTGGAGTTGAATAAGATAGATAAGAAGCATACATTTCTTTATATGTACTGCAATTCGAGCGAATAGCATATCGAGACAGGAATAATCACTCTATTTCGCTGAGACCTCATTTTTATTCTTATCCTATTCTCGTCGATCACTCTTCGATTCTAGAATATTGCGGTAGGAACTTCGAGAAAGTAAATAGTCCTCTTGAGAAAAGATATTAACTCCTCCTTCTTTAATTTAATTTGTTTCATCAGTCCTCTTTGGAAGGTAATTGGATTTCACTGCCTTATCACGTTTCTTTCATTTAGAAATTGGTAATTATCAATGCTTCCAGATTTAGGAAAGGAGACCGTGCGGAAAAATCTTGTAGCGCTGGCCCGGCCCAGGCCAGACAGTCTGTTTCCAGTTTTGACACTGACCAGATGGCCTCTTCTCTGACTGAGCAAAATTCGCAATTTTTCTAGGGAGTACAGCCTGGACAGACCATCTGGTCAACCGCTAGTTATTGGCTGGTCAGCCGCTAATTGGAGGTTGGTCAGCTGCTGGCTGGTCTCTCATTAATTTTGTAATGGCTTGGAAAAAAATCATTTTTTATTATAAGTGTATTTAGGTAATCAGCATCAAAGCTCATCTAGACCAGACTGCTAAGTTGATAAGAAAAAAGTCTTGTCTTGATAGCGTCATTTTCTTATTTTCTGTCACTTTAGACACCCTGTAGCTTTTTTGAAATTTTTTAAGGAAAAATTTGCTGATCGAATTGATCAGCGCATTCACATCTGGCCCATTCACAGCTGGGCCATACTAGCGCCAGAGATGGCCCGGATCAGATCTTTTAGGCTACACAGCCTAGATAATACCAGATCTGGGCCATACCCGACACACGGCTGCCATCAAATTTTTCCACATGGGTGGGTGGCCATCACTGGGTAAAGTTAAGTTCAAAGTCGTAATTATATGCAAATTTCGCAAAATTCATAGACTTACGTGCTTCACTACAAAGATTATAGACTTTAAAATGAAGTTCAAATGTGATTCTCTTGCAGCAAAATGCCCATATATTTTCCCGATTACCGATCTGGTCCTAAACGGTTTATTATCTTCGGGGCTAGATTGTGATACTCAAATGGCCCAGACCCGACCCAGACCGGTTAAATATTGCAACGCCACCTAGTTCCAAATTAGGGTAATTGCCTTGCTGTCAAATGAATGAATTGTTTTTAAGGCTACTAACCGCTAAATCGATAACAAGTCGACATTTTTAGTCTGAGTTTCGTGTTCGAAGAAGGTTATTCGTTTCAATATAAATAGTAGCATTTTATTTATGAGAAATTGATAAAAGTAAATACTTTTTTAAAACATTCGATTCATTGATTGTATTTCTTCAGCCAAAACTCTAGGTATATGTATGTTACCAGCTAGTCTAAAAAATACCCTTAATTTCTTTTCAAAACCCTGCTTGTCTTCTTTTTTATATAATGAAATTCACATTCTTGATTAAAACCAATAAAACTTATATGATAAATGTGCTATAAAAACAATTTTGTAATAAGCTGATTGTAATGTCGCATCAAGAAGTTGAAGATTCCCTATTTAAAAAATCCTCGAGGAAAGCGTAGCGTTATTTTAGGACGAAAATAAGAATTATAAGAAATTATAAATTTCATAAATGGCTGTGTGTTTTGTAAGCGATCGGGTCTAAGTCCGTTTTCCAGATCTGGACCATATTTATCCTGGTCTGACCCCGATCTGGGCCAAAGCAAAATTTCTACACGGTTAGCCGGATTTTTTACAGTTGATTATACAAATTTATCATTTTTTTGACAAAATAAATGGTTCTTATTTCTAACGTCGTACAGTGGAACAAAACAGGATTGGACATTTTTTTAAAATAAAAGCTTTTTAAATTTCGAAAATTTTTTGTGTTTAGATTTCATTTATTTTTTTATTTTTTATAAGTACTAATTTTTTTAAAAAGATTTTTAGATTTATTAAACAACCTTTTATATCCGTGTTAAAACTATCTTTAAATAATTTCCAGTACGTGAGAAGAACTAAAAAAAATTTTGTTACGTTATAAATTTATAAACAAACTCATAGTTTGGATATACCAGGTCACCCTGAAGGATTTTAATGTTAATGTGCCATAACATAACTGCTAGAAAGTAAAACGTGTTATATTGTTTCAAATATAGCTAAAAAGGCTATTTTACACTTTTAGATACAAAATATGTTAATTTTTGCCGACCGATGATTCTTCTGCTATGACAAATTCCAAATTGACAACAATTACTAATTGATTAAACAATTATTATAAACAATAAACTTATCATAGCAAGGGGTCATCTAAAATATATTCTTAGTCGAATAAGCGTATTGGTTATAGAATAGTCATACTGAATTTTTTTATTAATATTGTTTAACCAATTAACCATTGTTGTGCATTTGTAAAGTAATCACAACTAAAAGTCAGCCAAAGATATTCTTATTTGATTCTATGAAAAAGGGATCATATTTCTTGAAAAATATCCAAACTGTAAACTTTTCTATGAAAATAGTTTAAATGATTATTAATAATTGGTTCTTTTTAAATTGAATTGTTTACTTATACGTGATATTTTTATCGGGGATTATGATTCACATTTTTATTTTAGCAGCCTCATAGAGGGATGTTTTTAAATATCTAAATTTTTAAATCTACTTTTTTGACTAATTTTCATATAATTAAACTCTAAAATCGAAACTGAAATTTTAGAAAAATGTCCATATGTCTGTGTCACTTTTTTAGCTATATCGGCCAAATGGAAGTGTTTTTTTGTGCTTGGATATTTCACAAAAATATTTAACGTTTTGTATGAGATACACTTTTTTTAAATTTTAATACAACGATACTACTTCTGATATATTTGTTTTCGTTTTCGAGACGCATAGATCGAACTGTTGTCAAAATATTTTTGACCTCTTAAGATCTAGCAATACGTATTTCTAATTTTGCAAAATATATTTTTTATCTTATTTGTGAGATGAAAACTTTTTAATATTCGAAATATAACATTATACTGTATTCGATGTAAATGCTTGCGTCTTCGAGACGCGTCGATTGACCTATTAACAAAACTTCGATGACATTTCATTATCAATCACTAGCGACTTATGAAGAGTACAAAAAGGTTATATTTGTTTAAATGATATATTTTTTAAATTTGGAAAATAGCACTACCGCAATTAACAAAGTTGTTTCTTTATAACTGAATATACTGAATTAAGATGGTTCGAGCATGTTGAGAGAATGAAGGATGGACGACTAACGAAATAAGTAAAGTAAATGGCAGCGTGTCCAGAGGCAGACCGCGGATAGAATGGTTAGAATGTGTGAATGAGATGGCTGAATGGTGTAATAATAATAACCTTTTGATAATCTCTCTGATTTTCTGAAAATAAGATTTTTGCAAAGACACAAACATAAGCTTGAAAAATATTGAAAGAGTTCCTTGCTTTATTTTGTAAAAAAACCTCCCTTTATGAAGAAGCAAGGTGCTCATCAACTGAGCGCAAATAAATACATCCATCGTAAACACACCCATCGTACTTCGCAGTGGTATTTTCAATTATGAATCTGATTCATTATAACCAATATCAAATTTGATCGAAAGGTTTAAAATAGCAGCATGTTTGTTGTTTAAACTTTTTTTTAGTTTTTCTCTTTTTATTAGTTGATTAAGGTGACTCAAGTTTTTGTACAAAGTTTGTTCGCATGCAATTCATTTATTCCTGTAATTTTAGATGAACTGCTTCACTCGTTTATCAAATAATTAAAAAGACCCACTTTCTACATTTTCCTTTTATATTCAATGTCTCAGGGACTACGATATTTAAAGCTACAAGAAAATTAAATGTCATGTTCACACCTCGTTGGAATTGTAGCACTGATTCATGGTAGTAGTTCAGCTTCTTGACAGAAAATGTAAATTTAGCAACGCCTGTCCTAGATTATAATCCAAGTTGCATTATTTACATTTCTGATGTAATGCAACTGTTTCAGACAGTTGGAGTGGCCATTATTCAAATTGAATGCATCCTCATAAATGTCCCTTTGACAATCGTATTGCGGAACTCGAAATGCCAGACACTTATGGTTTCTGGTTATCAAAAATAGCAAATTTTCACTCAAAAAAATATATTCGCAAAAAATAATAGGAACCAATTAGTATTTTTCAATTACGTAAATTATGAATTCCATTAATTGGTTGTGCAATTGAAAAAACAATTTATTTACCTAAGTATTGTGAGTAAAAAATGAGGGAATATATTTACATGGTGGTCACTGAATTGGGAATTCAGAAAATGACAGCGAATTTTTTCAGACAGGCAAAAAGCAGGAAATTAACGTGAATTAATTTTTGACCAGGAATTTTAGAAACTTTTAGAAAAAGCATCTATCTAATCACTTGAAATATCAAAAGTTTTGTATGAAATTCTATAATTATTTTGAAATTAAGTTCGATTTTTTTTAAATTTTGTATTCAATTATTAACTTTTTAAATAGTATAAAATTGTTCAGTTCACAATGCATAGGTTTTAAATCATTTTCTTCAAAAATTTACCAGCTTAGGTCTTTATTTGTAAGCGTACATTTATAATTTAAATCTCTTAAAAATGAAGCTTTGCAGATTTACACAATTAAAAATTAAATGCATTCGAATTTGGAAACTTTTGATAACAATCATTTTAAATTGGTCATCTGTATATATTAATTAATTATTTTTTAAACTGAACTGTATTTCTAGGGTTAAAAGTTGAATAATAATTAAAAATAAACAATTTACAGACTTTACTGTTTAAAATGAAATGGTTCAATTCGGAAGTTAAACAAATTTAAATGTCCGATTAACATTTAGAAGCTAGTTTGAATTTTAAAATAATTTGAAATTAAGTGATTCATAATCCAATAGATTCAATTCCGAATCCTATTCAAATATAATTTTAGCATTGTAAATTCCACTTTTAGCCTATTCATTTTGAAATTTTGTACTTGATAGTTTACTGCAACAGAAAGCCTTTGAATCATTAAAATTTTACAGAGCTTCATTTTTTTATTTTAAAATTTTAAGCAAAAGTGTTGGATTTTACAAATTATAATTTTTAATGAAAGGGATTATAATTTTAAAAGAAAGGACATTTTTATTACTTTTACTAAGTTCGAAACGAAGAAATAAAAAATAAAAAAAATTTAATTGAAAGTGTGAAATTTTTTATTTTTAACATTTTAATTGAGATGGACGGGACAAAATTTTGGTAATTTATTCTTTTTCTGAATTGGAAAGGGCAATTTGTTCTTTTGAGCATTTTTATTGAGTTAAGGAGGGCAAATTTTCATTTTCAATCTTTTTTCTGAATTGGAATGGGGTAGTTTTTTATTTTTAACGTTTTTTGTTCTGTTGCAGGGAGAAAATGTCGATGTTACATTATTTCTGTATTAGAAGAGGGACATTTTTGTTTTTCGTATTTTTATCGAGTTGGACAATATGGTTTTAAGTTTTTTTAATTGGAAGAGGAAACATAATTTAAAAAGGTTTTTATCCAGTCCCAGAGGAGGAAATTATGGCTTTAAAGATTTTCTAATTATTCTTTTCATATTCATATTTTCATGTTCTTTTGAAAATTTTGGTTTTCGAGTTTTTCGAATTTTTTCACTTTTGTTTTGAATTGAAAGAGGGACATTTTATTAAATTTTGTATTCATTTGAAATAAGAAGTATTATTTTTAATTGAAAGTATTGAACATAATAAATTGGGTTTATATTTTTTGACCATAAATCTTAACAAATTTCAGTTGATAACAGTTAGAAATTCAAAATTTTATGTAGAAAAGGCATTTAATTTGAAAAATTTTAATTGAGAACTGCTAAAGCTTCCATTTTTTACGTGCAAATAAATAACTTTGTGTTTGAATAAAAAATGTCTGAATTGTACATTTTTAATACTTCTATTCAAAATTTAATTACTTCAAATGAAAAAAATTTTGTTTTAAGAGGTAGAATTTATTTATTCTAATAACCATTGACAATTTTTGCGAATCTGAAAAAGCCCTGAAAGTAAACCGGTTTTTTTCGTTCACCAAAAAGGTCATCCTAGATTTAATTAATAGACACTGAATCACAGGAGATATTTACCAAGGAAAATTGTCAGAAGCTGGAGAAATGCTACAGGAAAATATATGATGGTCTCTCAGCGAGAAACGTGATAAATTATTATCTTTCTTCTTCGGTTTCTGGGGGAATACAACGTAAAGAGAATTAGCCGCAGTTAAAAAAGAACAGAGTGTCAACACGAGACAAAAGGGCAGTTTGAGAACCCCTGTCTTAAAACAGCACTGCGTTCCAGATCGATAACCAACGCAACCCTTAACTCGGAAACGTGGGCTGATGTGAAACGCAAAGCTAAACGTCCCGGATTTTATTCCTGCTCAGACAAAATCTTCCGCTTTGTCTTTTTTAATTGTCTGCGATCTTTTATATCTTCGCGGATGAATTTAAATGCTTCTAGGATCAAAGAGACTCTCCGCTTGTATAAAATACAGATCCTCGCTTCAGTATAGCTTTGAAGACAAATGTCCACCTGACTCGGATCTTTTGAATCCCGGGAAATTATCGGGAATTTTTTTCAACAGGATAAAAACGGGAAATTACCTTGAAGTTAATTCAGTAACCGGGATTCTTTTTTCGAATGTACCAATCTTAAAATTGAAGGTGGTTGCATATAATTTATTACACTAATTCTGATTTAGAACAGAGAATTTATGAAAAAATCATAATTTTCGTTTAGAATAGGGAATTCTCAAAAAAATTACAATTTTGCCTTGGAACAGTGATTTTTTTACAAAAATTATGATTTTTAAGATGGGACATGTCTTTTATTAAGGACAGAATAAGCATTTCGACTTTAGACAGCGAATTTTTCTCAATAATTCCTCATTCTCAGTGTGTGTTTGGGACCGGGAATGTTCTAAAGGATTATTATTCTAAGTTAAGACAGAGAATAAATTTTTTTTTTAAACCACATGAAACATTACAAATATCCTGACTTGGAACAGGGAATTTGATTAAATGGCTTTAATTTTGAGTTCAGGACTGGCAATTTCAGTCAAGAAATACAATTTTGGCTTTAGAGCAGGTAATTTAAGAAAAGAATTAGAATTTTTAGTTTGGGGCAGGGAATTTTCTAACAAAATTATTTAATTATCATTCCGAGATAGAACTGGGAATAAATAAATAAATAAATAAATAAATGTAACATTTTTGGAAATAGTTTGTATTTTGATTTATAAAAAGCGAATTTTATTTAGAAAAACAATTCTTGTTCTAAGTCAGAATTCGACAGATTTTGAAATTGTATGTTCCAAATCAAAATTTGTTTGGTTTTGAAGATTTTTTTTGCAAATACAAATTGGTCAGAATTTCAAACTTCTCTCTACCAAATTTCGGAACAAGAGACTTCATTTCTTTCAAAAATATAATTTAAAAAAAATTTCCGTAAAAAATTATAATTTGGACTTTGGTACCGGGAATTCCATAATGAATTATATATTTGTCTCAGAACAAGTAATTGTTTAAATTGAACGTTCAATTTTCCAAAATAATTTTTATTCTGATTTAATAAAAAGAAAATTTACAAAAAGAATCCCTGTTCCAATTTAGAATTCGTTAAATTTGAAAATTCCTTGTTTCAAATTAAAATTTGTTTTAGTTTAGAAAGTAATTTTTTTGTAAATAAAAATTTGCCAGTGACACTGTTATTGTGACTTAAAACAAGAAATTTCTGTCAAAAATCAAAATTTTAACTTTGGAGCTGGGAATTCTCGTAAAGAATAAGTATAATTCAGACATTAGGACGAGCAGTTTTCGTAAAAAAAATATTATTTGCCTTTTAGAACAGAGAAATTTTGACATACAATGGGAATTTTGGAAAAAATTTTATTTCTGATTTTAAAAAAATGAATTAAAAAAAAACTTGTTAAAATTCAGAATTATAATCCCTTAAAAAATTTATCTGTTTCAAATCAGAACTTTTTTTTTGTATGACCAAATATGTTTATTTTTGTTCAAACTCAGATTTATAATTACTTTTGAGAATTCTTATTATGATTTTCATTAATTGCGGGGATCAGAATATATACTTGGAGAAAAATTGTCAATTTTTAAGGTTTTTTTAGCCCCGAGTCGGGTGGTAGGGAAATAAGGAAAGTAGAGAGAGTGTGAGGAGGGGATGGTAAAGAATGAAAATAGCGCGCCGGAGGGGATATAGGGGAAGTGATGATTTGGTAAGTAAGGGTGGTGGGGGTATGGAAAGTATGGGAAAATAGGGGAGGGTTATTAGGAGACGTTCTGCGTGGCTAAGTAGAGGGGGTGTAGTTATGACCAGTCAGAGGAGTGAGGGGAGGCTAAGTATAGGGAGTCAGAGGATAATAAATTGTGGAAGTGTTAGAAAAAATTATTTGAGCGTAAAATAGGGCAGGGGGATTCGGGGAAGGGATAGACATGGGGAAGTTGTTGATGTAGTATGATGGTGAGGGGAAGGGTTTATGAGTACCAGTATGGGAGGGAAACCAGACTCAAGGCGTGAGTAGAAGAAATGATGTGGAAAGGAGATAGAGGTCAGCAGTGGTGATGATAAAGCGAGGGGGGGGGGGGCGTGAAGGGAGGTTTGAAGAAATTAATTAATGTTTTAATAGGCTATGAAAACCTGTTTTGTAAACACATGGCGCCTACTTTGACTAATTTTTACAATCAATATTTAAGTTAGTTAAAGATGTACTTTCGAAATGTACAATTCAATTAATTCTTGTTATTAATTATTATTTTAAATATTTTTTTAATTATATATCGCAAAGAGGAAATACAATAAAAGAGTGTAAGAATCACTGAGGTAGCGTCAATAATTTTTATGGCTTTCTAATATAGGGTAAGATTTTCTTTGCTGGTTTTCGTAGAGGCTGCTTTATCCCCAACCAGTCACGGCTACGATTTGTTCCGACTCTTATTGAACTGTACACACACAGAGAAAATGTGCATTGGAAAAATCTGTCGTGTATTCACACACGACTTGCAAACCCTGCATGGATCGCAAAGACCCCATCGGTAAAGTTAGTCCGATAAATCTCACGATTTATGAATCTAGCTTTTCTGAGCTTTACTGTTTAGCAATGTGAGACAGAAAGTAAAAAGGGATTTCTTGCTGTCAAACAAAAAATATAGCACCAGACAGCTTTCTCACATATATGAAAAGATATTGAAATTAATTTATTCGTCACTTTTACAAATAAATATGTATGAGACGCGAGAAAATCGCAATATCTATTCACCCAAAAAATAACATGATAGAATATTTCCATGTACAATCAAAGTTGGAATAATTTTTTTCAACTTTATTGCTTTTACGGTGAATGATTTCAAAATTTACTTTTCTATTTTGACGTCTGATATTATTTTCGAAGACTAAAAATATAAGCAATTTAAAAGTTCATTATTAAACAAATTTTTAAATATCAAGTTGTTACTGACTAGTATTACGGAATGTTCCTCAAAACGAACAGGTCAAGTATGCCTGGAAGGAGCTAGAAATGGGGTTTGTAATGAGAAATTGTAGAAATAACAGTTAATAATTATTCATTTTACATTGAAAATGTTATCAATTTAAAAAATATATTGAACGATTTTTAATTTTAAAAAACGTTCCAAGAGTAAAAAATTTGAGATTAAGTAAAATTTTGAAAAAATGGATACTATTTTGAATAGAATGAAAAGGAATTTAACTTGTATATGGTTTCTAATTGAAAGCGTTCCATGGTGAAAATATTTTAAACTAAAAATATTTTAATCAGAAGCTTTTGAAATAGAGAAATTCCAGAGTAATTAGTAGCATTTCTAACTAAAAGCGTTCAAAATTAACAAGTTTTATTTTGAATTGAAACATTTTTTAATTGAATGATTTCAGATTATAATTCCGAAAAGAGGATAATTTCAAAACTATAGAAATGGAATATTTTCAGATCAGAATTTCGAAAATCGAATAATTTAAAATTTAAAGGAATTATACTTATTGAATTATTTTTCATTCAATATTTAATAATTATAAATTAAAACTTTTGAAATTAAATAGTTTTTTAGTCGAAGCGATTAAAAGTTGCCAGTTTAAAATTGAAAATTGAATAGAATATGTCAAAGTCAAAGCTTCTGAAATTCTAGAACTTGTTATTGTTATTAAATGCAAAAATTATAATTTAACATTGAAATTATTAGACATCATTTTTATAAAATGAAAAAATAAATTCACCGTTATTTCCATGATTGAGAGTGAAAATTTTTTTAATTTGAAACTTTTAAAGTTGAAATACTCAAAAAAATGTTGCAAATAAAAACCAATTTCAAATAGAAAGAGTGAAGAATCGCGATTATTCAACTTTTATTATAATTAAACCTTTTAAAGTTTCAATTATTTTAATTAAATTCAAGTCGAGAAAAATGAACTATTTTCAAATTCTTACATTTTTCAAAATTTAACCATTTTAATTTTAATTACAAAATTAAAACTTATGAAAGAGAAAAATTGAAAATTTGACGTTCAGCATCATTACTTAGAACATTAAATAGTAACCATTCAAAATTGAAGAAATTATGTTCTTTCGGAGTTACTTACTTTGGATAATTCAATTTTTATCTATTTTTATTTTTAACGTCAAATTTTTTAACATTTTAATTTAAAATCGATTAGTTTTATACAGTTCTTTCAGGATTAGTATTCATTCTTGATTCTCCCAATCAAATATTTTTTAGTTTTAAATGGTTCACTTTTTTGAATTTACAAAATAAGAATCAGAACATTTTAAGATATATA
>JAAAKG020111979.1:0-15423 GCA_010014905.2 Druon quercuslanigerum
AAATGAAATAAAAATAAAATAAAATTAGTAGTGTCCATTAATGAAGTTAATCTAACGACTAACTTGGGACAACCCCGATAAAATGTTCCCATTGCAATCTGAAACATATTTATTTTATTCTTATTTTTATTTTTATCTTTATTTTATTTTTATTTTATTATATATATTATTTTACCTTGTTAAGTGTCGAAACGTTGTTGATTATTTTCTGAAAATGTTTTTTATTCTGATTTGATAATGGTAAAAATAAAAAAGACGAAAAAAATATTCTTGATTCTTGATTTTATTTTCAAGAATTCTTTACATTAACTTGATTATTGTACGTTAAAAAGAATTTTAAATTTGATGTTTACCTCATTTAAATATACTTCATTTTTTAATTAGTGGTATTTTCTATTCTTTAATTTTTTGGGAGTCTTCTCAACCCCTAAATACGGGTAATTTTTTGGAACTAAAAAAAATGAAAAGCGATTCTCATTTTGGTTTTCAATTACGAGTAATTTGATAACTGTAATATTTTTAGTTTTTTCCCTAGGCTGCTAGAGATGTTAAAAAAAGGCAAATTTTAGCGTCTCTCTTTTTGTTTACGATATTTTGTACCAAAAAAGTTACTTTTTTTCTTACTGTTTGGTTTGTGAGGAAGGGCGTGAAGAAACGATCTGATGACTTGATAGCCTATCCAATTTTTTTATTATTTAAATTTGATTAAAATGATTTATCATCGGCTGTGACCTATAACTTTATAAGTTCAGATTTTATAACTTGCAAATTCGTGAGACTTTTTTAAAAATTGAATCTCGATCGACTTCAGTTCTATGTATCTTAAAATCAGTAACTTTCCTTTTATTAGTATAAATTTAATTATACCACCAGACAACTTTTTCTAATTTTCGAACTTTGACTAAACTCGGAACTGATTTCTATTTGTTTTCCTCTAACTTGTCAAAACAAGTATACATTTTGCCTCTTTATTTACTTGCGATCGATTTCAATTCCATGATTTTGATTCTTGTCAGACTTTTTTTCATTTGAATTTGATTAAAGGTTGATCCAGAAACGTAATGCGAATCTTCAGAATTTCAAATTAAAACGGCAAAAACCCCTAGATAGTTGCAGTTTCTTTCACCGTCACCGTTTCTGTTAGACTGAGGTTGCAGCTAATTATCTTTAAAATGTACAAAAATGTATTTTTTCTAATCAATTTTTCTAAATCATGTTAACTGAAAAAAAAAATCAAATGCGTTTTTAGACCACCCTAGTGTACAATCGTCAGTCGTAGCTTAAAAGTTTGAACCTTTTAACTGCAAACTTTATCTTAGAGTCTTATCAGTATTCGGGACATGTATCGTGAGCGGTTAAATTCTAGCGCCATTTTCACACAAAGCTCTCTCCTCGGACATTCGATCGCTACTTTCTAGAGCTATTTGTCACACAGGCTCTAAAGCACCCTTTACTTTCAACACTTGCCACAAATTGATGTCGGCGATGGTTTTATGCGGTGAGCGAAACGATTCCGGTCCAGGAAATCGATTCTTTCTTCCGCTTTTCTTACGTAATCTATTTGACCCTGCAGAATTGTTTCTTTGGTGGGGATAACCCTGACTAGATGGCTTTTAAGCCCCTCGATCGCAAACAGCAAAAAATATTTCTGCTAATTTGCTGCAATGTTGCTGCAAAGTTAGTAAAAATTTGCTACAAATTGTCTGCAATGCAGATTCTAAGTTGCTGCTTTGTTAGCAACAAGTTTTCCTGATAATGAACTTTGGTTAATCCGGGTAAGCCTTTAAAGTGAGGTCTTAGAAAATTCCGTCCCAACATTGGAGTCTGTTGCAGAGAATTGTTGTAACATTGCAGCAACATAGCAAGGCAATATTGATCCGGAAAAAACATTCACTTATTCCAGCAACACTTCTGAAAAATTTCACGCTGTTTACAGTTTTCTTTCAAGCCTCGTGTTTTCTTTTCTTCGTGAGACAATCACTTTCATTTTTAGATTTTTTCAGATGAATCCACCAAGAGCATCGTGGAATTCTTGCAAGTAGGCGAGAAGTTGGGGCATAGTGGGTCTGTCTCGGGCGATGCCCAACCAGCAGACTGCCATGACAGCGAAAAGTTCGTCGGGACATGGTCTGGGCTGAACTAGTCGGTAACCATCTCGGAGGCACACCATCATTTCGAAAGGATCCACCTCGACGTAGGGCTGCTGTCCCATAGTTGCTAATTCCCAAAGAAAAACGCCAAACGACCACTGCAATAAAAAATGAAAGTTAGTTACACTAGGTATCATGCTCATGCAAAAAAAAGTTTCATAGGCTATCAGGATGTTAATTAACCGTGAAAATGTTTCTGTACCCTATCACTCCTTCTACCACTGCCCTATATTGGGAGTATTCAAGCATTACGTAACATTATTTTCAAAAAAAGGAACATAAGAAATGACGGATTTCGTAGCTTACGAAGCATTCCGAAAATGACGGTATGAATGTGAGCGGATACGAAAATACTTTACAAATCCTACAGTTTCCAATTCAGTAAATGAAAAAAGATTCAAAAGAATTTAAGGTTAATATGGGAGTGCCAGAATTTAAATCGGGTTTGTGGAACTTTCCGGATTCACGAGTGTTTTGGTAGGACGGAATTACTTTAAATGCCTGGTCTTATCCGTCTTAATCCTTCGCGTCTTTTTTTGAGCTATGTTTGGTAAGATTGTTGTCTTCAAGATTATATCTTAAAGAATTCTTTAATTGGAATCAGCTTCCCGTCACCAAGAATCACGGTAGTACGTCTTCCGTGTATTTTTTTGATCAGGTATTTTCTACGCCAACAGAGCCATCTTCAGTTGGACTCGATGAACTAAGAGCTCTGTGACGTCATGTAAAGTTTAAATACTTAACCTCAAAGTTTTAGAGTTCCTGAATGGCGAACAGAGAATTTATAGAGCATTTAAGAGAATTTAAAGCATTTATTGTTTTTTAAATAACAGAGTTGCTATTTAGTTGAAAATAAATCTGTTTTGGTTGAGGATTTAAAATAATTTGTTGAAAATTCATCTTTTTTGGTTGACTTGAATATTTTTGGTATAAAGTTGAAATAATTTTTGGTTGAAAACCTTTTTTTCTTTAAAATTCAATTATTCGGTTGAAAATTATGTTTTATAGTTAACTGTTAACTGTTTTAACTGCAAATTTACCTTCTACACGTTTGATTAAAAATTTATCTTCTTAAGTTGCAAATTCAAATAGTTGGTTGAAAATTCCCGTCTTTTATTGAAAATTTAAATTAGTTGGAGAATATTTAAACTTCTTGGTGCCTAACTTATCATTTTGGCGGAAAATTCTTTTAAAAATTCAAACATTTGGTTGCAAATTCATTTACTTTATTGAAAAATCATCTATTTTGGTAAAAAATTCATCTTATTGATTGAACATTATTTTTTTTATTATTTAGATTTAATTTTTTAGGCTAAAAATGTAACATCCATTTTTAGTTGAAAATTTATCCTTTTTATAGTAGTTAAAAATTCACTTTGATATTATTGAAAATTAAGTTTTTTTTACTGAAAATTTAATTATTCTATATCTAGTTGAAAAATTATCTGTTTTATCTTTTTGATTAAAGTTAATTCTATTGAAACTGTATCTTCTTTCGTAGGAAATTCACCTTTAGGGTTTAAAATTTAATTATTTTGTTGAGAATTCATTCTTTTTGTTTGAAAATTGTTTTAATTTCACCTATTCTAATTGTCGCTGAAAATTGACATTTTTTAGATGAAAATTCACGTACTTTGTTGAAAATGAGTCTTTTTTGGTAGAAAATTACTGTTTCGGGTGGAAAATTCATTTATTTGTTTAAAACTATTATTTTCGGTAAAAGATTCGTCATTTTAGTTGAAAAATTCCTTTCTCAGGCTCAAAATATATTTTCTTGATTTGAAAACTCAACTAAAAAGTGTTTAAAATGTATTAAGGAACAAAATTTATTTTTGCATTAATATTATTTAACAAGAAAAATTTATTAAACAAAATTAACATCTAATATTATTAATATTATTTATCTTTTAGGTGTATGGTTGGTTATGTACCTAGAAAAATTTAGAAACTGGAATATTGAAGCAACCCCGAGTAAGGCCTTGTAAAATTTGTTACATAAAACCATAGTTGTTTACATTTTGCGCTTTTTAAATAAGGACTAAATGTGGTAGATGTGAAAATTTGTAACAGTTCTTCGAAATGTTTTCCTTCATTTACTATATCATTCAATTATTCATATTGAACTTATGAAGATTTGTTTTTCTTACTTTTATTGATAAATCTTCATAAATTTAACATAAATAATTAAATAATATTGTAAGAGAAGGAAAACAATTCGATGAACTGTTTTAAATTTTCGCGGGCAGGGTTGAGAGGGAGGAATGCTTTCAGAAGTCCAACTGAAGATGGCTCTGTTGGCGCTGAAAATATCTGGCGAAAAAAAGACATGGAAGTCGTACTACCGTTGCGAAAATTGGCAATGACCCAAGTATTGAAAACGGGCCTGTGGAGGCGCTAGTAGTAACTTTGTTCCAGAGACTCTATAAGAAAAGAGACTAGCCATTTGGGGGAAAAAATTGCCAAAATTACAGTGTGTGTGTATATGCGTGAGTCAGCTGCTGCAACGGTTGAGCTGCGATGTGTTTTCACGTGTTTACGAGTGAATGAAAAGAAATTTTTTTTGAAAATGTAGAGAAAGAAATAGCGTGAGTATTAAGGATGCTACGCACAATCAATCTCAAAAGTTGCCTATCTTTCAAATGATTAATAAAATCGAAAAAAAAGATGAATTATTAATTTCTATAAATACTGATGGAGGCTTCTAAACACACTTCAGAAAAAAATAATTCAGGTTAAATTTGTTTATTTAACAGTAGTTATTTAAATGTTTAGTTTTTTCTTTCTCCTTAAGGAAAAGTTACAATTTTTATTTAATCCTAATGGTTAAGGCCTCATTTTATTCTTCGAAGGATTCCCTAAATTTCTGTTTGAGTTGATTTTATTGTAAAAAATTAATTAAGAATTTATACAGTTATTATTGTTAAAAATAATCGTAGTTTAAATTTTGGTCAACACCACCCAAATAGAATTGTAGAGAATCCTTCAAAGAATAAAATGAGGCCTTGATCATCAGAAATAAATAAGAATTGTAGCCTTTCCCTGACGAGAAAGAAAAATATAAAACTCTAAATTATTATTGTTAAATAATCAATTTTAACCAGAATTATTTTTTCTAAACTACACGTAGAAGCTTTCGTTAAGATTTCCAGAAATCAATAATAGATACATTTTTTTATTTATTTTATAAATCATTTTAAAGATTGGCGACTTTTGAGATTGATTGTACCTAGTGGACATTCTTAATAATTAAATGTGGAATATGTAGAATAATAAAAACATTAAATTTCGAAAATGACAAGTATCAGGCCGAGAAAAGGTTTTATTTTAAGGTTTTGAATTCCTAAAACTTATGAATTATGTGTTTGTAATGAAAATTTGTTAAAATTTTGTATGCAAAATAATTATTATTAAATAATTATTAATCAATAAATAATCCTTATACTATTTAATAATAAATAAATAATATAATAATCTTAAAAATTAACTGCTTATAGAATAGAAATCGAAATTTTTTTTGTTTTTAAGTTACAAAATTAACGACTTTTGCGTACCGTTGCGTGCGTGATAATCTTATTTATAAAATGCAATCTCAACAATTTTATTTATGTATTTCTATTGTGTCTAGTTTAAAAAAGTTTAAGGATTCAAATCCAATTTTTTCCCGCCTACGCGCCCAGTGACGCGGACATTTTATCACCATGGCTCAAATGCGCCAATAAGAAGGTCGGGCCATGATGACCAGTCTCTCCTCTTACAGGGACTCTACTTTTTTCTAGTTGTTTCAATAAATCTTTTGTAAGGAATTTTAAGAAAAAATTGAAAAAACAACACAAAATATTTTGCATTATTTCCTAACATTTTTAACAACTGTGTTAAAGATTTTAAAGCAAAATTTTGCATATTATATAATTTTAGAAAAAAACTAAGTAAGTTTAAGAGATATTCAGAAGTTTTTAAACGATTTAAAAATAATTAAAACTTGTAAAGATTTTTTAAGAATCTTGTAATGTTTCGCAGAAATGAAACATTATGAAACATTAATTTAAAGAGATTATTTAGAACGATTGGAAGGCAATTTTTTTTTAATTTGGCAGAATATATTTAAATAATTTTAGAAGATTTATAAGGCCTGAGAAGATTAAAAGAAATTGTCCTTATGTTCGTGTAAATTTTTTTTATAATTTTTTATTTACAAAAATGAAGTTTAAGAAACAATTAATAAAAGATTTTTAAACATATCAAGCGATTTCCTAAAATTTAGAAAAAGTGTTTAGGTGATTTTGAAGCAAAATGTTTCAATTTTGTACGTTTAGATAATAATATCAAATAAAGAATTGAGTGAATCCAAGAAATATTGAGCACAATTAAAGAAATTAAAGATTTATTTTAAATTTTATAGGTTTTTAAAAATGTAGATTTTTAAAGATTTCTAAATTAAACTTTAGGAGCTTTAAATAATTTCGAAAGTTTTTTTTTAAAATTGTCTTCAAATTTTTGGAAAAATTCAAAAGATTAAAAGGCAATTTTTTAAATTACAAAATCATCTTTTAAAATTTGGAGAAAAATTCGAGTCAGTAAAAAATATATTCAGTAATTGAAGACGTTTTAAATAGATTAAAAAGATTTTAAAACTGGGAAACATTTTCGAAAATTTAACAAATATTTCTTGATGCTTTCCTAACATCCAAAAGTCCTAAGCATCTTTCGAAATGACTTGCATTTTTCATAATATTTGGTGAAATCCTATAAAATAAACAAATTACTTTAAAATATTCTAAATTTTTTTCTGACACGTCTAAAATATTCAATAATCTTTTTTTTTGTAACCTTCTCAAGAACTTTATAAAAATTATATATATATATATAAACTTAAAAACAAACTAATAATACTTATTTTCTCGTTCTTAATTCGCATAATTAAATTTCAACATGGAATAAATAATTTAAATTAAATTATCAAATGAATTAATTAAAAAATAATTTGCGAATAATTTTAGTGTTGCCAAAGATAAAAAATATTCCTTGATGGTTTTTATTTAAGAGTGACTGTACAAATGTTGAAATATTTTAGCAATGCTACAAAGTCTATTTGATTTAAAAAAATTCACATTTAAGAAATCCTTCTTCAATCAAATTGTAATAGAAAACAATATTTTATGATTTATCATATTCCTTATTTGTAATATATAGATATATTAAATAATTTTATTTATAATATAGTGGCATTATCATGTTAAACGGCAATATAAAAAAAATTAGTTCTTTATCACTTTATTAAAAAAATTTTAATATGAGGGACTAATACAAAATAAGGATGAAATGAATAGCGAAACACAAAGTATCGAAACAAACTGCCAAAAATATAAATTAGCGAATTATAAATCGACCGAATTAAAAAATAAAGAAATTTTTAAATTCCTATAAATGTTTCTATTTCTGAAATTTTAATTGGACGAAATTTAAGATTACCGAAAATAATTAGTAAATTATTAATCTTTGTTTAATTGAATTGTTTGTCTTATTTATAAGTTCATAAGTAGCTCATAAATTAATAATCAATTAACTATGTTCAGCAGTTCTAAATTTGGGGAATTGAAATATTTGTGGGCATTTAAAAATTTTTTATTTTATAAATCAGTCTAAAAGTCAGTGAATTTTAGTTTCTGATATTTTTAAATTCGTAATTTAATTGTGTATTCGTTATTTAATTTTTTATTATTCTTTATAGGCTCTGCATGTCCATGCAATTTGTTTGTTTCTTTGAACTTTTTTTTAATTCCATAAAGAATACAAAAAAATAGTATTTATAATATAATGTAGAACTTTTGAATAACTATTTATTTGTTTAAATTTTTTTAACGCTTGATTTCGAGCAGAGATTTAATTTTGAGATTTAAAAACAAGATAGTAAGTATTGTCATTTTGATTTTAGATTTATATAAATATATTTTTTATAGGTTTGTTGCGAAAATTAAAAAAAAATTCAATATTTCAGATATGACAAATACTAATGTAGAAGATTTAAAAGCAAGATTTTTTAGTTTATAGGATTTTACGAAATAATAGGAACAAATCAAGTCTTTTTAAAAGATGTTTAGGAATTGCAAAACTTTGAAAAGTCTTTAATTATTAAAAATATTTTTAACTCACTAGAATTTTTTCATTTCAAATTCCTTCTTCCTTCTTCTACTCACTTTCAATTTATTTAAATTCTAATTTCCAAAAATTATTTCTTGAAGCACTCATTTTTTTATACTTCAATCTTACAAAATTAATAAATTTTGCTTAAAAATCTTCTACACTAGTTTTCAACATTTCTCTTAAAGGTAATTTTTAAAAATAAAAATTAGGGCAATTAGGCAATTATAAAAATTGCCTTTAAATCTTCCAGGTTCTTCTTTGACAATTTTAAATAATCTTTAAGTAAATTTTTCAAAATTTTTTCTTACAAAATTCTTTAAAACATCTTTACACGTTTTCATTATTTTAAACTCGTTTCAAAATTTCTGAATATTTCTTACACATCCTGAAATTTTATGTAAAATTCTGTAATACGGTTAAACTGTAAAATTTGGCTTTAAAATCATTTACAAACTTTTAAAAAATTTTAGCAAGTAATTCAAAATCTTTTGTTGTATTTTTCTTGACCATTATTATTAAGAAAGGTTTTTGGATACTCTAAAAAGTTCAGTTTACCTAAAATTTTATTAAACCCTGTAAAATTGTTCTAAAATCTTCCGTACTACACAGATTCTTACTAAAAAGCTTAAAATTATTATTCAAATTCTTAAAAATAAATTATTGTCCATAATTTAACTTTTCTTATCTCTTTGAAAATGCAAGAAAGTTTGAAAATTCTAGTCTGGTTTCGAAATGTTAGGAACATAATTATTTCGCATTATTAAACAGTTATTTATAATTAAAATGTTCTCTTTTATCAATAATGTTTAGAAACATTTAACAGGAAGTTGTATGATGAAGTAAAATTATTTATTACAAAATTTGGATTGATGGTGAAGAACATTTAGAAAATAAAAATGTTCTGTACTCGGGTTAAAATAAAAGAAAAAAACAAGAGGAAGAGGAAGAGGATGAGGAAGAATGAGAGAAAAAGGAAGAGGATGAGGAAGAATGAGAGAAAGAGGAAGAGGAAGAGGAGGAGGAGGAGGATGTCGTGGAAGAGGGGTCGAAGAGAATGAGGAACATGAGAAGGATGAGGAGGAGGTCGAGGAGGAGGAGGGACAGGCGAAGGAGGAGGAGGAGGTCGAAGAGGATGAGGGACAGGAGAAGGATGAGGAGGTTGAGGAGGAGGAGGAGGGACAGGAGAAGGAGGAGGAGGTTAAGGAGGAGGAGGAGGAGGTTAAGGAGGAGGAGGGACAAGAGAAAGAGGAGAACTTGGAAACGGAAGAAAAAGAGAAAGAAGATAATGAACCAAAAGTTCTTCTTATTTTCCCATCGTTTTTTTTTAAATTTGTGTTGTCTATACTTTGTATGGAGAGATTTAAGAGGGTGCAGTCCAAATTCAATGGTTGGCTTATTGCTTTTTGTCAAGAATAATAAGAAAATAGTCGTACCACATCAGTGGAAGTAGTGTATTGATTAAGTTGAAGGCTTTCAAGAGCCATCCACCGAATTGGCCTATTCTCATTGTCCCCTAAGCAGTGATAATCCTGTGGAAAGAGATCTCTGGCTAATGCTGCATCAGCTAACCTCACACGAAGACTACCTGGCTCAATCAGACAATTTCTTGCTGCAATATCCCTGCAATAAAAAATTTTTTTTGATACTACTTTAAAAAGATGACTGTCAGTGGATAGCACAAAACCCAAATTTTGAAAAAAATATTTCAATTCGACAAGAAAATGTCCAGGAAAATCTGCAAAATGTCCCGGGAAACACAAAAGTTCAAAAACAATTGCCCCTATCAGAAAAAGGTATAAGTGAAAGTTTCATACAGGTAAATACAACAAATTACAACAAAATTTTTTTGGAGAACTTGGCTTTGATCGGGACCAAATTTTTTAGAGCTGTTTTTTAGCTAAGGGGCCGTACTTAAATTAGGTAGCGGATTCTAGGCCCTCTCTAAGACCCCTCCCCCCGTGTAACCAACCGTCACAAAATATTTCTCCCCCCCCCCCCGACTCCTATCTCACTGTACTCAATTTTTAGTTTACAGAAATGTGTTGCTAGTTATGCTAGTTACTTTTCAAAATCCCTGATTTTTCCTTGGCTAATTTTTCATTTTCCTTGTTCATTAATATTGAAATACCGCATCATTTTAATCTTGTAATATTTTTAACATAGAATAATTTATAAACGGAATAAAATAGTATTTCGAATACAAATGTAAAAGTTACAAATATTTTCATTTATTTAAAACAAAAAAATGTTTTTTCTACAATAAAATATGACTTTTCAGGAAAATACTTAAATTTTCCACAAAATACTTAACTTTAAACATAATAATCAAATTTGCAACCACAAAAGATAGATATCCGACAGAAAAGTGTTCTGGTTTATATTTGACTCCAAAAAGATGAAATTCATAACAAGCAGAAAATTTTAAAACCAAAGACGAATTTTGAGAAAATAAGGATTTTTTACTCAAGAAAGAAATAAAAAAGGAGCATTTTCAACTACAAAGGTCAATATTAAAAAAATGAAAAAGTTACATGTTGAGTTGAAACATTAATTTTAAACAAAAAAAGGCTTTTTGATTAAACACTTAAATTTTGAGCCAAATTACATTTCTAACAATATAGTTTAACTTTTACTGACGTAGTGTAATTATCAATTACAACAGATTAATTTTCAACAAAATTGGTAAACTTTCAACTGAAGAGATGAGTTTTCAAATAAAAATATAAATATTTAAAAACAAAAAAAATGATTTTTTATCAAAGTAAATTAATAATATCCTTAAAAAAACTTGTATTCTCTAACATAAAAGAAGATTTTTTAGCTAAAAAATTGCATTTTCTTTAAAAAAATACATTTTTTTTCCTTCCATAAAGACGAATTTTAAACAAAAAAAGGACCTTTTAACAAAACGGTTATGTTTTCTACTAAATAGTTGCATTTATATCCACAAAGATAAAATTTCTCTTACACCAGAGTAATTTTTATTTTTGAAAAACTTTTTAAAATATAGCTTAAGTTGTATCCAAAGAAGATTCAAAATTACTTTTCAAGATTAAAATAGGAATTTTTTAACAAAAAATTAATTTTTACCAAAGAACAATGACTTTACAATCCTAAAAGACGATTTTTTAAAACCAAAAATGATGAAAATATAATAAAAAAAGTTGAATTCTCTATCAAGTAGTTGCATTTTTAATTTTATCGAAGCAGCATGAAATTTGTACTAAAAAAATTAAATTTTTAATGAAAAAAGACACATTTTTTTTTAACTTTTACCAAGAAAAGATTCATTCGTTTTTCAACACAAAAATATAAATTTTTCACAATAAGTAAATTTCTTATGAAATAGTTAAATTTTAAATAAAACAGTGGAATTCTCAAATAAAAATTACGTCTTTTTAAGAAAACGGTTTAATGGTCAACCAAAACATTTCATTTTTATTTAATAAAATTTTTAACAAAAGAAAAAATTTTTAATAAAAAATTTCATTTTCTTTAAAGAAATTACATTTTAATTTTCTTTCAATAAAGACGCATGACCAGATGAATTATTATTTTTAAAAAACTTCAAAAATTTAGTTCAATTTTTATCAAAAGAAGATTGCAAATGACTTTTCAAGATCAAAATATGAATTTTTTAACAAAAATAAATTTCTGACAAAGAAAACTGACTTTACAATCCTTAAAGAAAAAAATAAAAGAATAATTTTTAGCTAAAAAATTGCATTTTCATTACAAAAATTATAGTTTAATTTTCTTTCTATAAAGACGAATTTAAAATAAAAACAGGACTTTTTAACAAAACTGTTAAATTCTCTACTACATAGTTGCATTTATATCCAAAAAGATGAAATTTCTCTTAAGCCAGATGAACTTTTATTGTTAAGAATCTTAAAAAAAATAGTTCAATTTTTATCCAAAGAATATTCCAATTGACTTTTCAAGATCAAAGTATGAATTAAAAAAATTTCTATTAAAGAAAAATGACTTTACAATCCTAAAAGATGGATTTTTTAGAACAAAAAATGATGAAAATATAATAAAAAAGGTTAATTATCTATCAAGTAGTTGCATTTTTAATTTTATCGAAGCAACATGAAATTTGTACTAAAAAAATTAAATTTTTAATGAAAAACGACACATTTTTGTTTAACTTTTACCAAGAAAAGATTCAGTCGTTTTTCAACACCAAAATATTAATTTTAAACAATAAGTAAATTTACTATGAAACAGTTAAATTTTTAACAAAACAGTCGAATTTTTAACGAAAAATTATGAATTTTAAAAAAAACGGTTTAATGGTCAATTAAGAATTTGCATCTTTATATCCAGAAAAGACAAAATTTCTCTTAAAATAGCTAAATTTTTATTGAAAATTTTTCTTAAATAGAAGAAGAATTTTAAACTAAAAAATTGCATTTTCATTAAAAAAAATTACAGTTTAATTTTCTTTCCGTAAAGACGAATTACCAGATGAACTTTTATTTTTGAAAAAATTCAAAAATATAGTTTAATTTTTACCAAAAGAAGATTCTAAATGACTTTTTAAGATAAAAATATGAATTTTTTAACAAAAAATAAATTTCTACTAAAGAAAAGTGGCTTTATAGTCCTCCAATCAAAACAATAGAAGAATAATTTTTAACTAAAAAATTACATTTTCCTTAAAAAAATTATAGTTTAATTTTCTTTCCATGAAGACGAATAATCACATGAAATTTTATTTTAAGAAACTTCTAAAATATAGTTTAATTTTTATCACAAGAAGATTACAATTAACTTTTTAAGATCCAAATATGAATTTTTTTACAAAAAATAAATTTCGACCAAAGAAAAATGACTTTAAAATTCTAAAAGACTATTTCTTTAACCATAAATAATCAAAATATAATAAAAAAGTTGAATTCTCTGTTAAATTGTTGCACTTTTCATTTGATCACAGAACGATGAAATTTGTAATAACACGAATCAATTTTTAATGAAAAACGACACATTTATTTTTGAAATTTCATTAAGAAAAGATTCAGTCGTTTTTCAACACCAAAATATGAATTTTAAAACAAGTAAATTTACTTTAAAATAATTAAATTTAAAAAAAAAACAGTGGAATTCTTTACTGAAAATTATATCTTTTTATCAAAAGGGTTTAACGTTCAACCAAAAGTTTTTTATTTTTATCCAATAAAGACAAAATTTCTCATAAATAGCTGCATTTTTATTTTCAAAAAATTTAAAAAAAATAGAAGAAGAATTTTTATCAAAAAAATTGCATTTTCATTTAAACAATTACAGTTTAATTTTCTTTAAATAAAGACGAATGACCATATGAATTGTTATTTTAAAAAACTTCAAAATTATCGTTCAATTTTTATCAAAAGAAGATTCCAAATGACTTTTTAAGATCAAAATATGAATTTTTTAACCAAAAAAAATTTCTAACAAACGAAAATGACTTTACAGTCCTAAAAGACAATTTTTTTAAACCAAAAATGATGAAAATATGATAAAAAAAGTTGAGTTGTCTTTCTAATAGTTGTATTTCTCATTTTATCGAAGAAAGATGAAATTTCTATTAAATCAAATGAATTTTTAATGAAAAACGACGCATATTATTTTGTTAAACTTCCACCCAGAAAAGATTAAGCCGTTTTCCAACAACAAAATATTAACATTAAACAAAAAGTAAATTTACTAGGGAATAGTTAAATTTTTAACAAAACAGTGATATTCTCAACTAAAAATGATCAATTTTTAACAAAACGGTTTAATGATCAACCCAAAATTTTCATTTTTATCCAATAAAGACAAAATTTCTGTTAAAAAAGCTGAATTTTTACTTAAAAAATATTTCCTTTTAAATCGTGAATTTTCACCCAGAAAATATTTCAGTTTTTTTTCAACCCCAAATTATTAAATAAAAAAATATTGACTTTGTAAACAATCTAATTTAAATAAAAGTTACTATTTTTTACAAAAATTGTTTGATTTTCTACTAAACAGTTTCATTTTTATCCAAGCAAGATGTAATTTCTGCTGAAGCTGGTGAATTTTAAATTTAAAAAGACAAAGTTTAACAAAAGTAGTTTTCATATAAAAAAAGATTTCAGTGTTCTTTTCAGCAACAAAATATGAATTTTCAACAAATTTTAAAATGTTCTACAAAAAAAGCTTTATTTTTAACCAAAAAAGACGAATTTTTAAAACACAGTTGAATTTGAACCCAAAAAGGATTTCTTTTACAGAAAATTGTGAAATTTCCAACCAAATAATAAAATTTATAACGAAAATGATAATCTAACAAATCGTAACAAAATGTCTTGACCCCCCCCCCCCCCATTGAGCTGTTACGTAATTTAAGTACGGTCCCTTAAAAGAAAAAAAAAGGACACTAGGATGTTTTATTTTCTCTGGAATAAAACTTTGTAGAAAATATTGTATTAAAGATTAAATTTTAATTATTTTTTGTTTATAATGACCTATGTAAAAGGCCTCGCCCGTGAAGGAATCCTCCGGCTCTGGCGACCTGTACAGCCACATTGACTAAATCCCTTGTGATAGGATGATAAGTTCCGTCGGTGAGGTAGATTTTCAGATTCAATTCATCCTGGGAACTTGTGTATGCCAACATTGGCCATTCACTGTCCAGACAAGCAGCCGCGAGGGATGCTATATTCCCGTGAATCAATCCTGCCAGTTGCGAGCCCTCAACTACTAAGAGCGAAGCTTGATACGCTGAAGCCACTTCTGTAATTACACAAGTAACAAATTTAATCAATTTTTTTTTTTACTTTAAGAATGTAAAATAATCCATTTGCTCTATCTCACTTTCCGGCTCATTAGAGACATATATATTAACAATTAAGAAAAAAGAGGGAGAAAAAAGGAAAAAGTCAACAGAAACCAACCTCTCACCTTTTCCTATTCTCCTTCCTTTTTATACTACTTGGGGACCAACATGTTTCGAGACCAATTTACCATGGACCTCCTCATCAGGTAGTAATTTATAGGACTAACTAAAGGTATAACAAAAAGTTGAAGTAATCTGTATAACATTTTTTTATGTTTTTCACTGGTCCTCCTCTAGCATCAATCTCATTACCCCAATTTCTATTAATTTCAATGAAATCCATTT
>JAAAKG020111990.1:0-19153 GCA_010014905.2 Druon quercuslanigerum
CTCCAACTGGATAAAAATCTCAAAAACAAAACAATGTTCCCTTTTCAATTCAGAAAAAAAACGAAAATGTTCTCTTCTAAAGAAAAATAAATAAGAAATCGACATTTTCTTCCAACTCAATAAAAATGTTAAAAATAAAAAATTGACCTCTTTCAATTTATAAAAACTTTAAATCCAAAATGTTTTTCCTCCAATTGGATAAAAATGTTTAAAGCAAAACAATGTTCCTTTGTGAATTCAGAAAAAAACAAAACAAAAATGTTCTCTTCAAGAAAATAAATAGGAAATCGAAATTTTCTTCCAACTCTAAAAAATTTTTAAATAAAAATTTGGCCTCTTCCAATTTAAAAAAAAATTTACTTCCAAAATGTTCAACCTCATCAAAAAAAATATAAATAAATAAGAAATCGACATTTTCTTCCAACTCAATAAAAATGTTAAAAATAAAAAATTCGCCTTTTTCAATTTATAAAAACTTTAAATCCAAAATGTTGTCTCTCCGACTGGATAAAAATCTTTAAAGCAAAACAATGTTTCTTTGTTAATTCAGAAAAAAATAAAACCAAAATGTTCTCTTCCAATACAAAAAATAAGAAATCGAAACTTTCCTCCAACTCAATTAAATGTTAAAAATAAAAAATTGGCCTCTTCCAATTTAGAAAAACTTTAAATCCAAAACGTTTTCCCTTTAACTGGATAAAAATGTTTAAAGCAAAACAATGTTCCTTTATTAATTCAGAAAAAAATAAAACCAAAATGTTTTCTTCAAAAAAATAAATAAGAAATCGAAATTTTCATACAACTTTATAAAAATGTCAATAATAAAAAATTGGCCTCTTCCAATTTAGAAAAACTTTAAATCCAAAACGTTTTCCCTTTAACTGGATAAAAATGTTTAAAGCAAAACAATGTTCCTTTATTAATTCAGAAAAAAATAAAACCAAAATGTTTTCTTCAAAAAAATAAATAAGAAATCGAAATTTTCATACAACTTTATAAAAATGTCAATAATAAAAAATTGGCCTCTTCCAATTTAGAAAAACTTTAAATCCACAATGTTTTCCCTCCAACTGGATAAAAATCATAAAAACGAAACAATGTTCCTTTTTTAATTCAGAAAAAGATAAAACCAAAATCCTCTTTCCAACTAGATAAAAATCTTTTTTAAAAAAATGTTCCTTTTTCATTTCAGAAAAAAATAAAACCAAAATGTTCTCTTTTAAAAAAATAAGAATTCGAAATTTTCTTCCAACTCAATAAAAATGTTAAAAATAACAATTCCAATTTAGGCAACTTTTGCATCCAACATGTTCTCCCTCCCAACTATATAAAAATCTTAGAAATAACAAAGTTTTTCTCCTTCAAATACGAAAAAATTAAAATCAACATTTCTTCACTTGCCAATCGCTAGAAATATCAAAAACAAAAAAATATCCCTCTTCCAATTCAGAAAACAAAAATTAAAAAAGAAATGTCCTTCCTTCCAACTCAACAAAAACGCTAAAAATAAAAAATTGGTCAATCCCAACTAAGAAAAACTTGAAATTCACAATTTTCTTCTTCCAACTAGATTCAAATCTTAAAAGTCCAAAAATGTTTAATTCAGAAAAAAATAAAACTAAAATGTTCTCTTAAAAAAAAAAATAAATAAGAAATCCAAATTTTCTTTCATCTCAATAAAAAGGTTAACAATAAAAAAGTACCCTCTGTCAGTCAAGAAAACAGATTGAAAGCAAACAGATTTCCCTCATCAATTTAGACATTTTGTCTAAGAAGAAAAAATGGTCTTTTCCAGTTCAGGAAAAATTGGAAACCAAAATTTCCTCCTTTCCAACTCAATAAGTTTCAAGCCCAATAAAATGTGAACAATACAAAATTGTCCGCCTTTAAGCTCAATATTAATTTAAAAAACAAAAAAGTTATCCGTTTTTTTTTATACGTAAATCCGTCAAATTTATTTATTTTTCTTTTAAGTCAATTCAAAATAATAATTATTCAATTCTTATTTATACAGAAAAATGCAATCAAAATGCATAAAAATTAAAAATTTAAAAAAAGGAACAATTAAAATAGTAGCAGTCAAAGTTTAAATCGAACATTCTTAAATTTTGAGTATTTAAGTCATTTTATTTCAATTTAGTTTCAAATTTCATATTTGTATTATGTGATGTGATAAAGAAATTTATGATATTTCCAGTGATTTTATGAATTTTTCTTCTAAAAATTTATCAAATTCCTATTCAAAAAATAAATTCGCGGTCGTATCAAATTAAAACGTAATTAAAGGATATGATAGACTTGCCTTTAATTTAATAACTCATATTTATTGAAATATTTTATATATTTCGTTTCTAAAAAACAGCTTCAGCGTCGTAAACAATTACAAACAATTCTTTAAAAACGTTTTCCGAGCGGACTAAAAAAATTATTTACACAGTAAAAAATATTATTTTTAATTTACCGAAAAGTACTTTATACATATTTTTCAATATTTTCGAACTAATTCTAGCGATATTATTTTTTTAGACACTTTTAAAAAATGCCAAATTTTAATAAAAGGTAAAAAAGATACGTTTGTGTCTTTATCGTTGACCTTGACAACAGCGCCATCTGGTACGCGAACTATTGGGTTTTTCGTCATTTATTATAGAGCAATCTTAACAAAAAATTCAAGTAAATATTTATGTTCGCCGCAAAACGCAAACATTTATTTTAAATCGTGAAGTTTATTCTAAACATTCTTCAACACTACAAAGTAACAAACTTTTAAAAATTAGTGAATTTTTCAATAAAAGTTATGAATATTTAACCAAAATACTTGAATTTTTAACCAAGATGATACATGTTTATACAATAAGTTTAATTTTCAAACACAACGATTAGTTTTCTACAAAAAAAATACAATTTTTCAACAAAATACATGATTTTTAAAGAAACAGTTGAATGTTCAATCAAAGGAGACAAATTTTCAAGAACATAGCTGAATTTTGAATCAGAAAAAAATAAATTTTCAAACAGAAAATGTAATACATATATTTTAATTTAAAAATTTAATTTTCATCAATCAACACACAAAATTATTAAGTTCCAAGTTTATAAAATCATTTTTCAACCAAAAAAGAATTTTCAAATAAAAAAAAATAATTTTTGAACCAAAAATTAAATAATTTAATTTTCAGGCTAAAAATGAACGTTTAAATAAAAAAATTAATTTTTAACTAAAATTATGGAATGTTCAGCCAACAATGAAACAAATTTTTAATAAAATAGCTCAAATTTCCCTGCAAAGGAGTTTATTTTTCAACCAAGTAAATTTACTTCAAGCCTTAAAGATGAATTTTCAACTGAAATGATGAATATTTAGCTGATTAAATTTTAGTTAAAAATTTTAACTTTGAAACAAACTGATAAATTTTTAACTAAAATTATTAATCTTCAATTAAAATAGTAAGAATAGTATAAATTTTTAAACAAATAGTTAAATTCCCTTAAAAAAATATCGAATTTCAAACGAAAATAGAATAGTTGAATTTTAAATTATAAATGTAATTCCCAACCAAAAGAAAACGAATTTTCAAAAAAATTGTTCAATTTTCGGTAAAAAAAACTCCTTTTTCTTAAAACAGAAAACAGGTTTTCAATAAAATAGTTTATTTTTCAACCAAAGAAATGAATTGTTAATTAAAATTATAAATATTTTATTTAGAAAATTAATTTTCAGCAAAAGAGGTTTTTTAGCCAAGTTAATTTATTTCTAACGTAAAAGATGAATTAATACCTAAAATGAAAAATATTTAACTGGGATACTTTAAGTTTCAACCAAAAGTGAGAATTTTTAAACCAACAGATTAACTTTTAAAAAAATTATTTACTACTAAAAGTCGATTTTCTATGAAAATATTCGATTTTTTAACAAAATACGTAAATTCTTAACGAAATAAATAAATTTTTAATTTCAAACGACAAATTCACATCCAAATTATAAAATTTTCAACTAGAAAAAGTCCATTTTCCACTCAAAATGGAACGGTTAAATTTTTAGTTGAGAAAATTAACTTTTAACCAAACTGATGAATTTATTGCGACCAAAAAAAATTAATTTTCAAAGAAATAGTTAAATTTGTTAATAAAAAATATCAATTTTCAACCACAAATAGAATAGTTGAATTTTCTGTTAAAAATCTAATTAAATTTCCGGTCAAAAAATTCCTTTTCAGATCAAGAGTTTATTTTTCAACCAAGTAAATTTATTTATAATGTAAAAGATGAATTAATAACTAAAATTATGAATATTTAACTGGGATTCTTTAATTTTCAAACAAAAAGAGGAATTTTTAAGTAATGAAATTAAATTTCAAAGAAAAAAATAATTTCCTACCAAAAAGAAATGATTTTCTACTTAAAAATTTGATTTTTTGGAAAAATACATGAATCTCAACGAAATAAATATATTTTTCAATTTAAAAATACAAATATACATCCAAATTGTTAAATTTTTTAATATAAAAGGTCAATTTTCCACCCAATATGGAACGGTTAGATTTTCAGTTTAAAACATAATTTTTAACAAAACTGATTTCTAACTAAACTGATGAAACTTCAACTGGAATAGTTGAATTTTTCTCCTGCAAAAAGATGAATTTTCAACCAATTAGACTAATTTTCTCCATAAAAGACAAATTTTCCAAAAATTACGTGAATTTTCAAAAAAAAAGTTAAATTTTTTGATAAAAAATATCAACTTTGAACCAAATAGTTGAATTTTCAATTAAAAATTTAATTCAGGTGAATTTTTTTATTAAAAAAGACAAATTTAAAAAAAAAAGTTGAATTTCCATCCATAAAGATTTCAATTTACTTGTCAACACAAAAATACGAATTTTAAATAAAAAGTAAATTTTCTAGGAACTACTTGTATTTTAAACAAAACAGTTGCATTTTTTCCTCAGAAAAAGTAATATTTATACTAAAAAAAAATTCACTTTTAAATCAAAATGAGAAATTTTCAGAAAAAATAGTTTTATTCCAAAAAAGATTTCAGCAATAAAATATGAAATTTAAACAAAAAGTTTTCAGGTTCTACGAAAAAAGTTAAATTTTGAACCCAAAAAGACGAATTTTTAATAAAACAGTCGCATTTTCAACCAAAAAAATTTATTTTTAAGAGAATAGTAAAATTTATAAATCTTTTTCATGCTTTTTTAGCATAGAATATATTTTCATAAGAAAATAGATTTCTGTACGGTCCTAAATGAAAAATTTATCTTTCTTAAATGAAAACTAAAATATTTGGCTAAAAATTAATATTTTTTACTTAACAATTCAATAATTTGTTTGAAAATTTATGCACTTTTTGGAAAATTCATTTTTTGATAAAAAAATTAATCTTTGTAGATAAAAAATCATCTTTTTCATAAAAATTTCAACTATTTAAGTTGAAAATTCTTCATTTTAGTTGAAAATTCATCATCAATGTGGAAAATTTTTTTTTGGTCAACTAAAAATTTAACTATATTGTTGAAAATACACGTATTGTGTTGAAAGTCCGATTTTTTAAAAAGAATATTAACTTTTTTTAAAATTAAAATTCTTGTCTAAAAAATCTTCTTATGCAATTATGCCATTTAAATATTTATCATTTTAGTTGAAAATTTTCAACAAAACAGTTGCATTTTTGTCAACAAAAAAAATGAAAATTCTACTAAAACAGGTGATTTTTTAAATAAAAAAGATAAATTAAAAAAAAGAGCTGAATTTTCATCCGAAAAGATTTTAATTTACTGTTCAACACAAAAGTAGGAATTTTAAACAAAAAGTAAATTTTCGAGGAAATCTAAATTAGTGAACTGTCCAGCAAAAAGACGAATTTTCTCTGCAAAAATTGAACTTTTAAACAAAACTATGATTTTTCAGCAAAAAAAAAATCATTTTCCACGAAACTGATGCATTTTTACCCAACAAACGTCAAATTGCAAACCAAGAAAATTATTTTTTTACTAAAAAAGGAGAAATTTCATTTAAAAAAAAAATTAATCTTAAAAAATGGAAAAGTTACATTTTCAGCTTAAAAATTAATTTAAGAAAAAAAGATTTGTTTAACTTTTACCCAAGTATTTAATTTTTTATTTAAAAAAATTAATTTTCAGCAAAATAATTTAACCTTAAACAAAATCTTTCAAACAAAATAGTTGAATATTAAAAAAAGAAGAATTTTTAACCAAAAAGTTGCATTTTCATGAAAAAAAATTTGAAGGTAAAAGACAAATTTTCCAAAAAATAGTTCAATTTTCATCAAAAAAAGATTCCAGTTAACTTTTTCAGATCAAAATATAAATTTTTAAACAACAAATAAGTTTCTAAAAAAAAATGGAATTTTCAATCTAAAAATACGAATTTTTTTAACCAAAAAAGATGACTTTTCAACAAAATTGCTGAATTTTCTAACAAAAAGTTACATTTTTATCCAAAATACGATGAGATATCTCTTAAAACAGATGAATTTTTATTTAAAAAAAGAAGTTTATAAAAAAATAGATGTATTTTCATCAAAAAAAGGTTCAGTTTAACTTTTAGGATCAAAATATGAATGTCTTAATAAAAACGTAAGTTTCTACGAAAAAAACTGAATTTTCAATCCTAAAAGACGAATTTTTGTCAACCAAAAATGATGAATTTTTAACAAAATAGTTCAATTCTCCACCAAATAGATGAATTTTTAATAAAAAACGATACTTTTTTTAAATTAAACTTTCACCCAGAAAATATTTCAGTTTAGTAGAATTTTCATCCAAAAAGTATGAATTTTTAGCAAAGTAGTTTAATTTTTAACCAGAATGTTACTTTTTTATCAAGAACTATAAAACTTCTCTTGAAACAGATGAATTTTTATTTTTAAAAATGTCAAAAAATCGTTTAATTTTCATTAAAAAAAGATTCCAGTTGACTTTTCAATATCAAAATATGAATTTCCGAATAAAAACATAAGTTTCTACGAAAAAAACTGAATTTTCAATCCTAAAAGACGAATTTTTGTTAGCCAAAAAATTAATTTCTTCTGTTAAATATTTAACCGCTTTGTAAAAAATATTTTTTTTAGATAAAAATTAATATTTCGATATAAAATGTACCTTTTTGGTTGAACATTAATTAGTTTTGGTTGCGAATTTAAGTATTTTGTTCAAATCTCCTTTCTTTGGGTTAAAATTATTTTTTTAACTGAAAACTGAACTATTTCATTTTTTTACAAATTCTTCTTTAGTGGCAAATTCACTGTTTTCAATGAAAATTGAACTTTTTTTTTCTTTGTTGAACATTAATCTTTTAATAAAATTTAAATCTTTTTTTTCGAATAACAACTATTTAATTTTTTGTTCAAAATTCGCCTCTTTGGTTCAAAGTTACACCAATCAGTTGAAAAGTAATTTTTTTTAGTTACAAATTTTTTGGATTTAAGAGAAAATTTATCTATTGCACTTTGATATGAAAATGTTTTCTTTTGTAGTTCAAAATTCACTTCTTTTGTTAAAAATTTTTTAAATTATTATTTTTTTTTTAAATTTATCCATTTTTTTTAAGTTCTTTTTCCTTTAATAGAAAATTTGCCTTTTTTAGTTAGAACTTCAAATATTTAGTTGGAAATTTATGTATTTTGTTGAAAATTCGTATTTTTTATTTAAATTTTTCTTTTTTACTTAAAAATTCGTTTTATTTTCTGTTTCAGAAACTTTTTTTTTAAATTACAATTCTTTAACCAGAAAATATTTCAGTTTAGTAGAATTTTCATCCAAAAAGTATGAATTTTTAGAAAATTAGTTTATTTTTTAGCCAAATAGTTGCATTTTTATCAAGAAATATAAAACTTCTCTTAAAACAGATGAATTTTTATTTTTAAAATTTTCAAAAAGTCGTTCAATTTTCATCCACAGAAGATTCCAGTTGACTTTTCAGTATCTGAGTTTTAAATCTAAAACGACGAATTTTTCTCAACCAAAAATGATGATTTTTTAACAAAATAGTTGAATTCTCCAACGAAGAGATGAATTTTTAATAAAAAACGACAATTTTTTTTTAATTTAACATTCATCCAGAAAGTATTTCAGTTAAGTAGAATTTTCATCCAAAAAGTATGAATTTTTAGCAAATTAATTTAATTTTCAACCAAACAGTTGCATTTTTATCAAAAAATATAAAACTTCTCTTAAAACAGATGAATTTTTATTTTTAAAAATTTCAAAAAATTGTTCAGTTTTCATCCAAAAAAGATTCCAGTTGCGTTTTCAGTATAAAAATATGAATTTCTGAATAAAAACATAAGTTTTAAATCAAACAGTTTCAGGTTTATCAAAAAAAAATAGAAATTCTACTAAAAGAAATTAATTTTTAAATTAAAAGACACAAAAGTACGAATTGTCAATACAAACAATTTGCATTTTTTTCAAGAAAGATGCAATATTTCTACATAAAAAGATGAACTTTTAAATCAAAAAGACAAATTTTCAGAAAAAATAGTTTTCATCGAAATCAGTTGAATTTTTAATCCGAAAAAGACGAATTTTTAATAAAAAAATTTGATTTTGCAACCAAAAGGGATGTCTTTTAAAGAAAATTGTAAAATTTTCAACCTGATAATAAAATTCATAACTAAAAATATAATCATCAGAATATACAAAAATAGGCATAATTAACTGCTAAGGAAGAACCCACATTAAATAATTACAATATAAGTTGTGCCCTAAAGACCTAAACTATTAGAAGTTTGAGGCCTTTTTTTAATCCAGCGGAATGTGATTTTTCAGCTGCAGCTTCCTGCCTTGATATCTTGAATGATATGATAAATTCTAGTGATTCAGACGTTCGAGAATTTGTCCAAATACCAATTGTGGTCTCTCATCGTGGCTAAGAGTCCGGAATTCAATACAATTGGGTCACTGGTACCAAAAGATATCCTTCCCGATCCAGATAAAGGTGTCATTGTCCCGCCAAGTGCGCTAAAAAAAGCGTTACTCATTAAATCTAAATATAAATTCAGTCATCGCATATTACTCTAAATTAAATATTCAAATATTTAGATACATATTTAATTTACAAATTACTCTAATTCGGAAAGCTTAGAATTTAAATTTTAACGTTTTAAAAGTGAAATTTGAAATTTGATAATAATTCTTTTAATGTAAAATATAATGAATTTACCATTCTTCAAACAAAATACAATTACAAAAACAAATTACAATTTTCCCAGAAATCTTCGGAAATTTTTTTCTTTATTTTCAAACTTTAGAAATCCTTAAAGGACTCTAAAATTTTATTTTAAAACCTTCGAAAATCTAAATTTTGGATTAAATTTTTTGGAATCGTTTCAAATGTTTAATTATTTATGACTTTTTTTTTAATTTCTGCCAGAAAATTTTCTACTTCTTTTCACAATTTTGAAAACCTATTTAAATCTTTTTAAATACAAAATTAATTTTTAAACGAATTTTCTAGAAAAAACTTACATTTTCCTCGGAAGAAATTAATTTTGAACTAAAAGAATTAATTTTCAAACATAATTATTTTCCTAGCAAAAAAGACGAATAAATTTTTAGTTAAAAAAATTACTTTTGAAACAAAAGAAAGATAGTTAAATTTTCAGTTTAAAAATCCATTTTTAAGAAAAAATAAAATATTCAACAACTGGACCTTGGATATGAAATAAAATAATTTTTCTATCAAAATATTCTAAAGAAATTTAGTTGCACGCAATCACAGAATTTAAAATTTATAAAAAGTTCAAAGTTTAAATTTTTGTTTATTTTTTATAGGGAAAACCGAAAACAACCATATTTTCAAATTAAAAAAATTTTATCAGCTGAAGTTTCTTCTCATTGGTTGAAAAATTGTCTTTTATTTATTTATTTTTTTGTTAGAACCTTATTTTTTTTAAACTAATTTTTTTTTATTTAAAAATTACACTATTTGTTGAAATTAACTGAAGATTTAAATTGTCATTTTTTATTAGAAATTCGCCTCTTAAAATTAATCTTTATACTTTACAATTAATCATTTCGGTCAAAAAATTAGTTTTCGGTTAAAAATTTAACTTATTTTTTAAAAAATTCGTATTTCTTTTTTTAAAATTTCATTTTTTTAGTTGAAAATTCAACCATGTGTTAAATAATTTACTTTTTTTATAAAATTAATCTTCTTGTTTGCAAGTTCATTTATTTTAGTAAAAAATTAATTTCTTCTGTTAAATATTTAACCGCTTTGTAAGAAATATTTTTTTTAGATAAAAATTAATATTTCGTTATAAAATGTACCTTTTTGGTTGAAAATTAATTAGTTTTGGTTGCGAATTTAAGTATTTTGTTCAAATCTCCTTTCTTTGGGTTAAAATTATTTTTTTAACTGAAAGCTGAACTATTTCATTTTTTGTTACAAATTCTTCTTTAGTTGCAATCTCAATCTTTTCAATGAAAACTGAACTATTTTTTTTTCTTTGTTAAAAATTAATTCTTAACTTCTAAATTTAGTATTTTATTTAAAATTTGTATTTTTTTTAAATTCAACTATTTTTTAATTAAAATTTAAATCTTTTTTTTCGAATAACAATTATTTAATTTTTTGTTCAAAATTTGCCTCTTTGGTTCAAAGTTACACTAATCAGTTAAAAAGTAATTTTTTTAGTTACAAATTTTTTGGATTTAAGAGAAAATTTAATTATTCCACTTTGATATGACAACGTTTTTTTTAGTTCAAAACTCACTTCTTGTGTTAAAAATTGAACTATGTTGTTCGAAATTTGACTATCTCAGTTTTGCTTAAAAATTAATTTTTTTTGTTTGAAAATCTAACCATTTTTTAAAAGTTCTTTTTTTCCTTTAATAGAAAAGTTACCTTTTTTAGTTAGAACTTCAAATATTGAGTTGGAAATTTATGTATTTTGTTGAAAATTCATATTTTTTATTTAAATGTTTCTTTTATACTTAAAAATTCGTTTTATTTTCTGTTTCAGAAATTGTTTTCAACATTTTTAAAAACCTACATTTTGTTGAACGTTTTATGGAAACTTTTTAAATTAATTATTTTTATAATTATTTAAAAACTTCTAAACAACTTGTTAAATCATTCGAAATTTCTCTAAAACTTTTAATAAATCCTGCACAATTAAAAAGAATGCATTAAAATCTTCCAGATTATTTTTTTACAATTTTGGAAAAATTTTAAAACCTTTTTAAATATACTCTTAAAATTAATTTCAAAAAATAAAAAATCATTTTTTATGTTTCAATTTTAAATTAAATATCAGTAAATTGCAAACAAAATTTTTTTTTTAAATTTAATCAATTGTACAGATCGAAAAAAATCCACGCTATAATTTGCAATGCTGTAAATTGAAGAATAAATAAACAAATTTGAAAAACTTTCAAAATTATATCATTTTAAGCAATTTTTAGTGAAAAACATGAAAACATGAAACTATAATTTTTCGTATTAACGCTCTTTAAATTAGAAGTTAAATTCTTTTCATTTTTAATTGATACAAATTAATCATTTTTCATTTGCTCCTAAATCGCATAAAAATTGGTTTTAAAATCCTTTTGAAGATTCTGATTTGACTACTTTTAAAAAGGAAAAATCATTGAATAACTAATACCCCTTTTTCATTAGGGATATTTTTTATGATCTTATAATCTTAAAAATAATATGAAAATATCAAAATTTTATTTAAAAATATACATTTTCTTTAAAATTGTTTGGAATCACTTAAAATTTTTAATTATTTTTTAATCTCTTCAAAACTTCTGGATATCTCTTAAACTTAATAAATTTTTTTCTAAATTAATAATTTTTTAATTTCTATTTATTCTTCAAAACTTGGTTTTGTTTAGGGCAAAATAAATCATTTAAAATTTTCCCAGAAATCTTCTAAATCTAAATTGTAGATTAAATTTTTTCAGATCTTTTCAAATGTTCAATTATTTTTTTTTTAATTTTCTGAATCTCTTAAAATGATTTGAACTTTTCATAAAACTTTTAATGAATCCTGCAAAATAAAAAATGCCCTAAAATTTTGAAAATCTATTTAAATCTTCTTAAATATACTTTTAAGACTAATGACGGGCTTTAAACAAAACAGTACAATTTTCTACCCGGAAATATGAATTTTCAATAAAAATTTAAGTTTTCAATTCAACAAACTAGATCAGTTTTTAACCGAATTAATTTTTAACTAAAAAAATTGAATTTTTCTCCAAGCAGATTGAGTTTCAACCAAAAACCAACGAATTTTCTACAAAATACTTACATTTTTCTCGGCAGAAATTAATTTTGAACTAAAAAAAAATAATTTTCAAGCAAGATTATTTTCCTAGCAAAAAATACCAATAAATTTTTAGTTAAAAAATTAATTTTTTTACACAAATTAATCTTAATCAAACAGTTTGCTTCTTAACCGAAAAATATGAACTATCTACCGAAGAGAAATTAATTTTAAAACCAAAACGACTCTCTTTGAATTTAAAAAAATCAATTATTGTTCAATTTTCGATCCTTCATGTACAGTTAAATTTTTTATATATTAATTAGGAATTTATATTCACAGTTAATGAAATAAAAATGTTAACTTTTTATCAGAAATTTTGAATTTTAAACGCTTTAAATTCTCAATCGTTTAAGTCTTTCGCGACAGCTTTTTAAAATTCTTCAAATTAAAAATGTATCTTGAAAATAAAAATCTAAAATGAAAAATTTTGTTAAAAGATTTTCGAATTACGCATTATCAACTGAATGTTGTTATAATAGAAGAAGATACAGATTACAGATTACAGTTACTTTCTGGTTAAAAAATCGTATTTTCGTTTTGAAAATTCACAAATTTCGTAGAAAGTTTAACTTTTTGGTTGAAAAATTTATGCATTTTTTTTTAAATTCGTCTATTTTGGTGGAAAATTATTTTTTTTTCAAAATAAAACTGATTTGGTTAAAAATTAATCTGTTTTAGTTGAGCATTTAAGTATTTTGTTGACATTTTCTTATTGCCGGCTAAATCCAACTGTTTTTTATTTAAAATTAAAATTCTTTTTTTTAAACTATTTACTTGAAATATCATATATTGAGTTTTTTTGTTGAAAATTGATATTTTGAGTTTGAAAATTCAACTCCTTGGTTGAAAGTTAAACTTTTTTCTTGAAAATTAATTTTTTTTGGCTGAAGATTAACAATTTTTTTTCTAAATTCGTTTCTTGTTCGGTTAAAAATTACATTTTTTTGCAAATTCAATTGTTTGGTTAAAAAATTAATCTGTTTTAGTTAAGTATTTAAGTATTTTGTTGGAAATTCAAGTTTTATGCAAAAAATCGTAATTTCAGTTTTAAATTTAAGGAATTTCATATAAAGTTTAACTTTTTAGTTAAAAATTTATGTATGTTTTTTTAAAATGCGTATTTTTTTATGGAAAAACTTTTTTTTTTTTTGTTCAAAATAAAACTGTTTTTAGTTTTAAATCGAAATTCTTTTGTTAAAATATTAAGTACTCAATTTCTTGCTGATAATTAATATTTTTATGTTGAAAATTAAACTCCTTGGTTGAAAGTTGACCCTCCTTTCTTAAAAATGAATTTTTTAAAATTAAAATTGCACTATTTTGTTAAAAATTCTAATGATTGCTTGAAAATAAACTTTTTTTTTTAATTTATATTGTTGGATTAAAAATTCAACTGTTTTCTAATAAGTTCGTCTTTTTGGATTTAAAAAAATTTATAAAAATTTCCCGTATATTTTAAAGATTGCACAAAGATTTCGATAATATTACCACATATTTCAAAAATGTTTCAAAATATTTACAAAGGTTTCAAAAAGATTTCAAATATTTCGCAAAGATTTTCGATACAATTAAAATATTTCACAAAGACATCAATGATATCTAAAGATTTCAATAATTTCACAAATATTACCAAATATTTCAAAAATATTTCCAACATTTCAAAGATTTTTTAAAGGTTTAAATAATTTTCCAAAGATCTCAAAAGTTTCATGTATTTCGCTAAGATTTTTCAGGATTTGAATAATTTTTCAAATGCTACCAAATATTTCAAAAATATATTTTAAATACTTCATAAAGATTTTACAAAAAGTTCACAAAGAATCGAATGACTTTCCAAAAATTAAAAAAAATGTGGCAAAGATGGCAATAATTTTTACAAATCTTGCCAAATATTTTGAAAATATTTCAAATAATTCTCGAAGATTCCAGAAAGATTTCAGATGGATTTAAAAGATTTTACAAACGCATAAATAATTTCACAAATGTTTAAAATATATTTTAAAGATTTCAGACAGATCTCCATGATTTCCTAAATATTTAAACAATTTCACAAATATTATCAAATATTTAAAAAAATATTTCTAATATTTTACAAAGACTTCAATGATTTCCTAAAGATTTCAGCAATTTAAAAAATATAAATTACCTAATGATAGCCGCGCAAGCACAAATGTCCCATTTTTTAATTGCTGTCATGTGCACATATGCTGTTGCGTTTCCAGCAGCAACTTCCAAAGCCTTGTATCCTGAAAAGGAAAATTTGAAGTTCTTTTAAAAATTTCCGATCAATAATTTTTCCAGATTATTCAAAAAATATTTTATGATAAACTTCACTTTTTTTGCCTAAAATTTACCAAGAAAAATAAGGATTTAAAGATATTTTAATATTTTTCCTATTTGAAAAATAAAATTTAATTTCCAAATGTATACATTTGTTTTTAAAAATACTAATTTTTGCAACTTTCGGCAATTTTTAAATTAAATTAGTTATTGAAATTTTTAATATAGAATCTGTTATTAATAAAATAAAACATAATGTAATTTTTATAAATAATATTTATCGTTTTTAAAACTTCTATAATTTCAATTTAAATTATAGTTTTTAGATTTTCAGATGTTTAAAAATGTCAGTTTAAAATTTTATAATTTTAGATTTAAATAGTCTAAATCTTAGAAAGGCAAATTGAAAGACTTATTAGTTTCTCAATTTTTAGAAGAAGTTTTTTTCAATAAAACAATTTTAAATTAAAGGCTGTCAGAATAAAAAAATTTTGTCATTTGAAACGTTTTGAATTGAAAATCGTTCAATATATTTTTCTTTAAATTTCAAACGCTCAAAACTAGAAATAATTAATTAATGTTTACAAAATTTAAAAAACATCCAATATTAAAAAAACTGGTTTATTAATATATTTTTATATTGTTTAAATTTAAAGATGAAATTTTTTTATTCTGGGACTTGAAATATAAAATTTTGTTGATTTCAAATAAATCCGGTCATTTCTTTATTTAAAAACTGACCTAATTTTTTTTAATAAAAATATGAAAAACATTAATGAATGCATTCTGGAAAATTAAAAAATTATTATTGAAATCCTTTAGTGAAATTTTTTTATTTGATTTTACGAACTTAATTAAACTTGAAGAGAATTAAACTTATTCTGACCTAATATTTTTAAATTATTAAAAATTATCTTAATTTTTTTTTGCAGAGTGGTATTTCTGAGTTCTGTATTTATCAAAAATCTTATATTTTTCTCTCATTTTTCTACAAAAGTGCGAAAAAAATTTAATAGACCCTAAGGGAAATTCTAACTATTGTTGGTTAAAATTATATGGTTGAAAATTTCAATTTTTTATCGAAAAATTGAACAATTTAGTTGAAAAATCGTATTTTAATAAGGATTCTAAAACATTTTTAAAAATGTACATTCACTGTATTAATTCATGTTTTTTATTATTAATTAAAATATTTCTCGTAGAAAATTCAACAATTTGGTTGAAGTCATACTTTTTGATTAAAACTTTAACTGTTTCGCTTGAAAATTAACTTTTATGCTAAAGTATGAACCGTTTTCTAGAGATTTTATATTTTCGGCTCGAAAAATTGAATAATTTGATAAAAAAATTATATACTTGGCTGAAAAATTATGCATTTTGTTGAAAATTCGCACTTTTGGGTGGAAGATCAATTTTTTGGTTAAGAATGAAACTATTTAATTAAAAAATAATCTGTTCCAGTTAAGAATTCAAAAATATTGTTAAAAAATTTATTTATATTGGTTAAATCCATCTGGTTTTTATTTTTAATTAAAATATTTTTTGTTGAATACTCAACAATTTTGTTTAAAAGTCAAGTGTCTTGGTTAAAAATTCAACTATTTCGGTCGAAAATTATATTTCTTGACCAAAATTAAACAGTTTTATAGAAAAATTATATTTTTGCTCAAAAAATCGAATTTTTTTATTTAAAAAAAAATGAATTACTTCGCTGAAAATTTATGTATTTTGTTGTAAATTCATCTTTTTCTTGTAGAAAAACAATTTTTTTGATAAGAAATGGAAAAAATCGGTTTTTAATTAATGATTAAAAATACTGTTATAAATTCATTTTTATTTGATAAAGCCATCTTGTTTTTTATTTTAATTATAATATTTGTTGTTAAAAATTATCTTTCTTGCTCAAAATCAAACTGTATTTTAGGAAATTTATATTTTCGGCTCAAAAAAATGGAATATTTGGGTAAAAAATTATGTATTTTGTTAAAAGTTCCCCTTTTTTGGTATAAAATCAATTTCTCTGGCTAAAAAAAAAAAATTTTGTTGAAAAACAATCTTTTTTAGTTAAGGATTTCAGAATATTGTTAAATTTTCTTCAAAGATATATCCATCTTTTTGTTATTTTAAATTAAAATATTTTTTGTTGAATCAACTGTTAGCCTGAAATTTCAACTTTTATATTGAAAGTTAATTATTCTGGTTCAAGATTCATAATTTTATTAAAAAATTCGTCTTCATTCGATTAAAAATTAATTTAATTGACTGAGAATTTAATTATTTTATTGAAAAGTCAAACTACTGGTTGAAAATTAACTTTTTTCTTGAAACTTCATATTTTCGGTTTAAAAATTTAACAGTTTTGCAGACAAATTTTATTTTCAACTCGGATATTTAAGAATTTGGTTGAAAATTTAGTTGTTTGGTTAAAAATTTATATACTTTGCTGCAAATTCGACAATTTTGTTAGAAAATCCATTTTGTTTTCTTAAAAATGGAACAATTTGGTTCGAAATAATATGTTCTAGTAAAGGATTCAAGAACATTGTTAAAAATTCGTTTTTGTTCGTCAAATCCAACTGCTTTTTATTTTAAATTAAAATATTTTTTGTTGAAAATTCAATTACTGGCTTAAAAGTTAATTTTTCTGGTTTAGGATTCATAATTTTAGTTAAAAATTCTTTTTATTAACAGGAAATTTAAGTATTTTATTTGAAATTCAACTGATTGGTTCAAAATTACCTTTTTTCTTGACTCTTCATATTCTGGGGTTAAAAATTTAACAGTTTTGTAGAAAAATTCTATTGTCGGCTTGAATATTCAAGAATCTGGTAGAAAACTTAATTTTTTGGTAGCAAATTTAATTGTTTGGTAAAAAATGTATCATTTTTGTCGAAAATTCGCCAATTTCGGCAGAAAATCCATTTTTTTGTTGTTAAAAATAGAAGTTTTTGATTTAGAAATAATGTTTTTGTGTAGGATTAACTCCTTGCTTGAGGGTTCAACTACTGCCTTAATTTAATTTTTCTCTTATAAGATTCCTCATTTCAGTTAAAACTTCCTTTTATTAACTGAAAATTTAAGTATTTTATTTGAAATTCAACTGATTGTTTCAAAATTAACTTTTTTCTTAAATCTTCGTAACTTAGGGTTGAAAATTTAGCTTTTTTTTAGAAAATTTATATTTTGGCTCAATTATTCAACGATTTCGTAAAAAAATTAATTATTTGGTTGAAAATTCGCCTTTTTGGTTTAAAATGAAACTATTTGATTGAAAAGTAATCTTTATTAGTTAAGAACTCAAGTATATTGTTAAAAATTCGTTTTTATTAGTTAAATCCAGCAGTTTTTTATTTTAAATTAAAATATTTTATGTTAAGATATCAACTTTTATATTTTTTATTGAAAATTCATATTTTTAGATTGAGAAATAAACTTGATGTTTGAAAGTTCAAATACTATCGCAAAAGTTTATTTTTCTCATCCATGAATCACAATTTTAGTTAACAATTTTTTTTTTTCTTGTAAAAAATGAAATTTTTTTCTGAAAGATTTACTAGTTTGTCGAAAATTCTTCTTTTTGGATTGAGAATTGAATAATTTTGTACAAAAGTAAACTGTTTGTGGAAAATTAATTTTTTCGGCTCGAAAAATCTGATAATTTGGTTTAAAAAATTAACCATTTGGATTAAAATTTATGCATTTTATTGCAAATTCGCCTTTTTTGGCAGAAAATTTATTTTTTGTTGTCAAAATAACACTTATTCACTTGAAAATCAAAATGGATTTCTTATTTGTAATTCCATTGTTTTGTAGAAAATTCAACTGTTTTAATTACGGATTCAAGTAAATTATTGAAAATATGTTTTTTTGTTAAATCCACTGTTTTTTGTTTTTAATTACATTTCTTTTTTTGTAAATATCAACGATTATATTTTTAATTTCAAATGTAACTTCTTCGTTAAAATTCGACCTAATTTCTTGAAATTAAAATTTTTTTGTTCAAGATTCATAATTTTCGTTTAAAATTCGTTTTTTATTTAATTTTTTTTGCTGAAAATGTAAATATTTCCTTAAAAATCAACTGTTTGTATACAATTCGTGGTTTTGGCATCCTCTTCCTTAAACATTAAATTTTTTGGTTGAAGATTCACAATTTTAGTTGAAAATTGGTTTTCTGTTTTTGCTTTTGTTAAAAATTAATTTTTTTGCTGAATATTTAACTATTTTGATGAAAATTCAATTTTTCTGTAGAAAACTCGCCTTTTGGCACCTACTTTCTTAAAACTAAATTTTTGTGGTTGAAAATTCACAATTTTAGTTGAAAACTCGTTTTTTGCTTTTTTTATGTTGTTAAAAATTAATGTTTTGCTGAAAATTTAACTATTTTGTTGAAAATTCAACTGTTTTGTAAAAAATTCGCCTTTTGGCACCTACTTTCTTGAAAATTAATTTTTTTGGTTGAAGATTTACAATTTGAAAATTTGTTTTTTCGGTTTGCTTTTTGTTAAAAATTAAATTTTTTTGCTGATAATTGAACTATTTGGGTGAAAATTCAATTGTTTTGTAAAA
>JAAAKG020112002.1:0-15421 GCA_010014905.2 Druon quercuslanigerum
ACTATTTTGGAACCAAATGATCTCATACATATGGGCATATTTGTTTCTAAACACAGGATCAAATGATTCCTGCACTCATATTGGGATATTACAGTTCCATATTCTTTTCCGTGTAAGTGCTTCAAGTAAAAAATTTGAAAGAGACGCTGACTATGATGTCAATATTACGATGAGTTACAGAATTTTTAATTTTTTTACGGTTTTACCACCTCGAATCGCGGAATAGATAGTTTAATGTAAGTATAAATATTTAAGATGTAACTGCATGCGGAACTAACAAATATGCAATGAAAACTTTAAATGCTTATTTCTCAAAACAACTTTTTTTGACACGGTGGCAACGATTTCGCGGAGACTTATGAACCGATTTTAATTTTCTTTTTCTTTTTTAATTTTGGTAATCACATTGACTAACGTTGTACGTAGCCGATTTTTAAATTTTTAAAAAGAACTATTTTTTTTAGATATTTTGAAAATAAAAAAAGGTCAAAAACACAACAAAATTCAAATCACCGTAATTTTGTCAACAATATTTTTTGTAAAAACGGCTACGTATAACGATAGCCAATGTTGTGTAGATTAATAAAACTTTTGGTTTTTTGATTTCAGATGATAATTCATTGCTGTATCGCTGCCACCAGATGACGTCATTTTTTCACCTCGTTACGTTTATTTAAATAACTTTGTAAATTTTCAATATTTTTTAATAAAAAATTACATCAACATAGTTAAATACATACTTAATAAATTGCTTTATATCCGATCTTCCAATAATCATCCTTACTCTCACAAAAAAATTCACAAAATCGGCTACTTTTAGACCCATCACAGTGGCATCCCCGCTCGATCCATTTTAAATTTACAATTCGTACTCTGGTTATTTAACATTTTTTAATCAAAATTACACCCAAAGATAAAAATGATAAAGCAAAAATAATTTAAATCTCAACATAGTCTTCAGCGATTTTTCTTTTCTCTCCATAGTAAGTAAACATCAAAAACTAATAAGCACATACAAATTAAATAATTTTCATTTTATTCTTAAACGTATATATTTTTCTTCTACAATAAGCCTGGAAAAGGACCTAAAATACAAGTTGAAATATGTCGGAAAATTTTTTATATTAAAAATTTTTTGAGGCCAAAAAAGCGGTATAGGCCTTAACAAACAGTATTTACTATTTACCACAAAAATACATTCAACAAAAAACAGTATGTTTTTTAGAATAAAGTTGAAGAAAGTTCAAGTTCGAAATATTCAAATTATCAAAAAATTTGTGCAAAGGACCCAATAAAAAAATTTTTTTTTGCCATTTCCAAAAAATTCTAAATTGAGCGACATTTTTGGGGGGGACTTTCTAATAAAAAAAGGGCATAGAAGATATAAACCGATTGTAACGGATTATTTACTTTTTTCGGATGTTAACCCACAACTTTTTTTCGGTAAGCTCAAGCGATTCGACTAATTTGATGTCGACAAGGATAGATTTCCTAACAGGCTTATGCAGCTCTTTCACGGCCTGCAGCATCTCGGTGCCACTTTTTAAATGCGTTCAGTCTGGCATTCATCTGATAAATTAGCTCTGCACTTTAACCTTCGGTTGGGCGCAATGCTAATTCGAACACGATCGGAAGCAATGCATCTGACAGATTAAAATTGCAATTCTTGTGAGATCTTATGGGCATACATATCAAACTCGACTTTTCACTTATACCATCGTTTATTCATGTTTTTAATAGGAAATTATAATATTTTTTAGTAGTTGTCAATAACAATATATCACATTCGAACAAAAATCAAAATTAAAAATATATGTATACATATATATATGTATATATATATATATATATATATATATATATATATATTTTTCTCAACATAGCAACTTGTTTAAATATTCTTTCCAGTCTTTTGTTGGCTTCTTAGCAACGTAATTAATCCAATTCAGTAACATCACAATATCTATTAGTCCCACAAAACGTTTGTAAAAAGCTAATGAGCAGAATAAAATTTATGTGGAAACATTAGTCACTCTACAATACATACATCTGACAGATTAATTAATCCCTCACGGAAGCGAGCTTTGTACTGAAGAAAAAGTGGTGACGCCCTTGTGTGAGTGGTGGGGAAACAGAAAACTACTGAGGTCCCTACCACTCGTCCACTAATCACAAGCGTTGGTATACGAAAAACACGTGACTTCATCTCACAAATTATTTTCGCCTGCCTAAGGTTAAGATACTAGTTCTTGTATAGATTCTAAATCCGTTTTAATCTTGTTTAAACTTTTATTCATACGAGTTTCCGCAACGTCAACAATCATATGTGAGTGTCCGAATAAAAGGGGTATGTTAGGCCCAAAATTAACCCTTTGTGTTGAAAAGTGAGTCCCCGGGGCAATATTTTGAATTTCAAAAAACGGTTTTTCGAGAAAAACACATTTAAACTTGGCGAGTGCCATTATCAGTCATTTTATATTTTGTATTCGATCTTGAAATATACCTACTTCGAGTTACAATATGGAGTTGAGTCTAGCCCTAATTAAATCACTGTAGGTCCTAGTATCATACCCCTTTCAAATCCAAAAATAATAACAATGACCTCTACTAAGAAAAACGCGAATATCTCCTTACTAGAACAGACCATAAGAGACATTTCCATGTAAACGTCCACATATTATTATCAACTATTTGAGTTCGTAAAGAAGGTATAATATCGCAAATAGTCTGCATATCTGTTGTATTATTTATTGAACTAGATGTAAATTTACTGTATCATTTAATTATTCAACTTCAGTCACACTACATAGTTTTCTTGTATTATATCTCATAATGGCCGTCAGGGGTGAATTTGCGTTCAATTCCAGGTGGACCAGGACTCACCGTCTCCGATCTCTTAAACTAGCGTCCAAACACATTAATACTCATTTTGCAAATAGTGAATATCTTAAAAATCATTAATTAATAGATAATTTCAGCTTCTCTAAATTAATTATTAATTGTCTTAAAAATATGAAAATTATAAACTTTGTACATGTCTCATCTCAACCCAGGTCTGCTCAGCTCAAAATTGATCCGCAGGAACCTTGGAGGATCATGTACATGAACGTATACACGAAACTGTAGAGGTAATCTTGATAGTTCCTTCACAGAAATTGGATGAAGAATACTTTACATGGTAATGCAAAGAAACCTGCTTCGACAATTGTTTGGGTAGGTCTTGTGACTTATATTGCACAGATTTTATTCGGGATTGAGAAATGAGAACACAAGCACGTTTTAGTTAAACCGTTTCATTTGCCATATTCGAAAAATATTTATATATATACTATAAATTCAAGTCGGTAAAGGAGATACATAACTTGCAGAGACTCTTAAATTAAACATTATGGAATCGAGCAACAACTAAAGCAACAGTCAGACAAATTGCAAGTATTCAAAAACCAATAGAAAATGATACATGAACTAAGTAATATAGTAAGTTGAAAGAAAATTCAAACAAAAGTTCCAGTGAAATGTTACTTTAGAAACTTAACAAAGATTATTCGCAGATAGGAAGAGGACATAATTTGGCAAATGATCAACGAACAATACCCTTGGAAGTTTTAACGGATGCAATTCGACAATTCCATCTTTTCCAAGATGAACTTCGGATATCCTTCCTAGCTTCCAGGCTGATGGAGGCATGTTGTCATCTTTTAAGAGGACAAGAGCATTTTTGTTAAGCTCTGGAAAAGGTTCCTGCCATTTGGTTCTTTTTAGAAACTCTGAAATGTATTCTTTTCTCCAACGTTTCCACAGGTGTTGCTGAAGTTGTTGAATTCGTTGCCAATTTGATAGTCTTCCTTGACTTAGGTGTGACAGATCTGGATGAGCTAAGGAGTAGAACGTTCTGTTTGAAAGGAAACTTTTTGAGCTAATCTGGCAAGACCAAGCAATGATTCCCTTAGATCCTTGGCATTGAGATGTTCAGTTATTTTATTCTCTTTTAGTTTGCAATTTTTTTCAAACCTTTTGCAGTACGTGGTTACTCTTTTAGGGAAGAAAACTTGTTGAATCTTTGTATTATTGAATCGTCTATGGGAATGCTTTGCTTGTCTTCCTTAGTAATTTTGAACGTGTTTTTTGTGTAAGATAATTCGGAAGCCTGAGATTCTAAAATGGGAAAAATGGTTTCGTTTGTTATTTCAAGGTTATAGGACACCCATTTTCGAAGGTTGAAGCAACCCGTGGCTAGAACTACCTTTAATCGTTTTGCTATGGAACTAACCTCTTCAATGTTATTTCCTCCCGTGAGCAAATCATCTGCGTAAAAGTCTTGACGACTAATTTTGGCAATTTTAGGGTCGGTTTTTTCACATTCAGAAACAAGCTCATTCACATATCTGATAGCTAAGAAAGAGGCCGCTGCTGTGCCATACGTGATTATGGTTAGTTCGTAAGTTTCAATGGGCTGGTTAATATCAAATCGCCAGAGAATTCTTTGCAGCGAATGCTGTTCAGATGTGACTTGCACTTGACGGTACATTTTCTCAATGTCCCCGCCAATGACAAATTCGTGCTTTCGAAATATAACGATAACAGAAAATATGTCGCTTTGCAAGTTAGTACCTACCATTTGCAAATCATTGAAGGATACACCTGAACTACTGTCTGCTGACCCATTGAAAACTACTCTCAGTTTTGTGTACACGCTTTCTGGACGAATAATACAGTGATGTGGAAAATAATACGAGGGGATTTGTTCGATTTTATTTTCCACCTTTTTGATGTGTTTCAGGTCAATATATTCGCGAATGAATTTTGAGTGCTCTTCTTGCAGTTTGGATTGCTTGGCTAATTACGATTCAAAATTTAACAAAAGACTTTTTCAATTTCTTTTGAATCGCCTAAGCATTGTGGATGCTTTTTTTAGCGGAATCGTGACAATAAACCTTCCCTTATTATCACATTTAAACGTTTTAAAAAAGAATTCCTCGAAAATACCTTCATGAAACGACATAGTTTTCTTATCTAAGGTACATTCTTCTAGTTCCCAAAATTGACAAAGCTGACTTTCAATATATATTTTGTTAATTGTATTACAACTTACAAACTTAGATTGTGAATAGGACATTGGACCCGCTAGCATCCAACCTAAACGAGTTTTATGGAGAATCAGACCTTCATTGTTTAGCTTGATTTCACCAACACAGATTAGCGACCAGAAAACAGCATTACCTAAAAAAAATAGCAATTGTGCCTGCTTTATCAAATAGAGGATCGGCTAGGCTAATGTCCAGAGGAATCTTCAACGATTTTGCATTAAAGTGAAGTTTAGACACTTCTGATCGAATTTTTGAGACCACCAGACATGAAACTCGAATTTTGTGAAAACTAGCTTGGGATCAACGGGTGTTTTTTTGAGCTTAAGTGCTTCGCAAAGATCATAAGTAATTAATTGCATTGCGAACCTGACTCTAGTAAAAGTCGAGCGGACTATTGTTCATTGTAAGTGCTTTTAACAAGAACCGAAGCTGTGGAGAGAACTCCGTCATCAGGATTCGACGAGATTGTGCTAGTAGAATATATGAGCTTTTCTTTATGCTCAGCAGTTGAATCAAGTTTAGTGTTTATTTGAAAGTGAAGTAGAGTATTGTGCCTATTTTTGCATTGTTTACAGCCACCTGATTTGCACTCCTTTTAAAAATGTCCAGTCCTTAGACAATTTAGGCAATTTTTACCATTTCTAGCTTTTTCGGCTCTTTCTTATGTAGTTAACGACAAAAAATTAGGACAGTTTTGAAGGTGATGCTTCTAATAAACTCGCACGCGATTTTAGAATTTTAGAATTTCGTTACCTGTTCTTTCTTTTTCCCATGCTCTAGCTGTGTTAGTGTCTAATTTAGAAGCGAGTAGATAAATTAAAAGTGAGTCCCAATTGTCTGTTGATTGGCTTAGAGTTGTTAAGGATCGAGTGTGTTTGTTTAAGTTGTCTAACATCTTTCTAATTTAGACTGAAGATTCATTTGTCATCTGATCAGTATTGAAAATTTTTCTATATGATTCTGGATTAGAAGCCTTTTGTTATTGTAGCGACTACATAAAGCGTCCCAGGCTACTTTGTAATTTGTAGCCGAAAACTCCAATGACTCGATCAATTGAGCTGCACTGCCAATTAGAGCCATTAGCAATTAGAGCCACGTTTAAATAGTAAAATTTCTCGATTTGACTTATTTGTCGATTATTATGAATGAGCGATTCGAAGGTGTCTCTAAAGCCTAGCCATTCTGACAATTGACCATTAAATTTAGAAAGTTCAATTTGTGGTAGTTGTACACCCCAAGCTTTTATTATAAAAGGTTGATTATTAGCAACCAGACCTGCTTGTTGCTCGACTTGCTGTCCCGCCTTTGGAATTCCTCGCAACAATAGTTTTCTAGCTTCTGCTACTGTTCCTTGTTAACATGTCAATTTCTTCTTGTATTTGTTCATAAAACGCGAAATGTTGTCTAGTCTTGTCTATTCTCTGGTTCACTTCAAAACTAATTACGTCATCTAATTCGACACTTTCATCAGGAAAATTGCGTTTAACATTAATTATATATTTTTTAAAATCCGCGAATCTTTTTTTGTAACTACCACGTTTTTCGACAATTCAGGTGGTATCGACATTTTGATTAAATTTAATTGTAATCACTCAAATAGAACAATACCCGTTAGGAATAATTTTATTTTGAATTGAATATAGTAAAGGAAGCCTACTTATCTAAAGAGTAGAACGTAGCTATCCTTGTGCGATCCAGAGATTAACGACGAAGTGAATAGGCGACTCCAAATTGCATAGGCTATGTTTTGGCAGATTAGGTTGTCCTTTATTCTAGCATCAGAAATTTAATGCAAAATCCTCCAAAATCCTTGTTGATGGCGTTGATACTCGCAGCGGTTACCTTCCTTCTAGGCTTCAGATTGCGATTGGTTGGATAATCCCTGATCGATTTGACTTGGAAAATTTATTCGTTGATAGCTCGTCACGATGTCAAAGAGGTTAGGCGGCTGCTCTCGAGATTCCTTAATGGAACGCAATCGATGTGTTCAAGATCGACTGGTCACGTCGCCAAGACTCGTGTCTTTGTTGAGTGCGTGTGCACTCACTAACGCATATACACAATGCACATATATGTGAATCTTGGCGATGCGTATAAATCTTGGTGATTTAACTTTTTGCATGCAATTAATTGTTCACAAGTAGACTGTTATTATTTGTCACGTTTACCAAAAGATATTGATCGCCGAGCTTGATGCTTTTTTTTAAAAAACTCGAGTTCACTGAAAGCGTGGTCAAAGGGACGCCAGGATTGCAGTTCGCGAATTCTTAGTAATTTGTAATTCCGAAGCAAAACAATTGTTCAAACTAGCTTGGCACTCATATCCGGACTTAAAGAACCATGTTTGGGTAGGCCTTGTGACCTATATTGCACAGATTTTATTCGGGATTGAGAAATGAGAACACAAGCACGTTTTAATTGAACCCTTTAATTCACCATGTTCGAAAAATATTTATATATATACTATAAATTCAAGTCGGTAAAGAAGATACATAACTTGCAGAGACTCTATGACTATTACATGAAACTAACTGAGACTGTGAAACATAACAACAATGGAACCCTTGAAGTAAATCGAGTCGCGAAATTCATTCTGTAAAGTGATCTGCACAGGATCTTTCAAAGGTTAGCTGCATACAGGAGTCTTTTCAAGATGGTGTTCACCTTAATTCGCCAAATTCCTGCACAGGAACCGTAAAAATTACATGTACAGTTTCGTGTGAAGGTTCGCGTACAGCAACGAGCGCACACACCTCCGAAGTTCCTGTGCAGGAATTTTCACCTGGGTGAATCGAGTCGAGAGGTTTATTTTTTGTTTGGTTTTGTACGCATAAAAGATTATTTATAGTCTACCGACATTCGAGAATATACACTGAGCGGGAATTTTGCGGTGCTCACACGCTCACTGCAGTTATTCTGGATTACAAATGCTTTCTTGTGCTCTGTTAGCAGCGTTAAGTATCGTATTTCTGAATCGTGAATTTAAATCTAAAACTGAAAAGCTGTTCTCATCCTCAAACTTATTCAGGTTCACTGTGGCATTGCGAAGTTCCTGCAAAAACATCTGAATTGGTGTCCTTCTACAATGTAGGGTCTATTAAGAAAGCTGAAACTGCACATTAAAGGCAGCTGAAAGAAACGTCTATAATCTAAATCAGGCCTGTTCACTGACGGGAAATCGACTCAATCACCACATGTTCGAGTTCCACCGCTGCTGCCCTCTTTTCAAGTCCAGAGGCTTGGGGAAGTGGTATCTCTCTTGTAGTTAAATTAGTAGAGGTCGGCGGTGGTGTTAAAATCCCATCTAGCTGTTGATCAATATCGATGAAATTTATGCTCAGTGGACAGTTCTGATCTGAATGATGCCCACAATATTTCACGTTTCTGTTCCTGTTCAGGATGATATAGTTTTGAAATGATCAACTGCACATGGTTCATAGAACATAGTTTATTGTTAAGAGTAATTACAAGTAGTGGCGAAGCTTACGAGTCTCAAGCTAGAGTAATACTGAGCACGTATAAAGGAACATTAAGGAGAGGGGATGACTAAGACTATATGCGAGTTTAGCGCACTTTTTTTAAATACATATCAATTCCTCCCCCTTATAATCGAAAAAACATTATGGCGAATATTTTTGTGGAGGTCGCGCTTTTCGCTTTGTTCGACGGATAGCCAGTGGCGGTGATTCGGAACGTGGTGACGAATTCAAAGACGGACTGCTTTCCCTAGAAGCTTCAACTTTATGCTGATTTTCAATAAAGTCCCACTCCCTTTCCGGTGGATGCACAGAATCGTCTAAAAAACTACTTTACATGAAATGATCTACATGAACACACCGAAATTTTTCTTGTTTCCATTTAACCACATACAACACAGCACTTAAACGCTCCATCACTCTACCAGGAATCCATTTTACTTTGTCCTTTACATCTGAGTTCCTAACTAATACTTTCTCGTTAACCTATAGCTCTCAATCACACCATCAAAATTAGGCTTTTGAAAACGTACAATATTGATCGTTGATAACATGGACATCGAAATTCTAACTTTAAACTTAAAGATGATATCTGCAAGACTCAGTTTAGTAACAGTAGACGGCATTGATATGTAAGACACAGTAACATTCTTTTTATTTTTTTAACTCTACGTTCTGCCAGAAAATTTGCCAAAGGATAATATGGAGGAGAGGTGACAAACAGGAAATTTCGCTTGTCAAAATATGCCTTGAACTCAGCTGCGTTAAAAGGTGGACCATTGTTAGTAACTACAGTACGAGGCAGACCAAATCTCGCGAAGCAATCTGATAACATTATTATTTAAGGTGCCGTTTTTTGTCCGACGATCCAAACCTCAGTCCACTTATTTGTGTCATGCACTAAGATTAGAAACTTTAAACTTAATGTTTCCAAAAAATCCAAATTTACGCGTACCCACGGCTCCATCGGCTTGGCCATAGGTATATGTATCTTTTCTAACGAGTCATTTTGAGTCGTCTCACAAGCAACACACGATGTAATATGGCGAGTTCTGTCATCCTCAATACCTGCCCACCAAACGAATTAGCTGGCTAACATCTTACATCTAACGATGCCACGATGTTTCTCATGTAGAACACCCAATACGTGAGACTGGAGTTTCTTGGGAATAACCGCTCTATTTCCATACATAAGACAATTTTTCTCTAAAGATAAACTTTTTTTAACCCTATGAAAAGGCCTCAAATCTAGCTCCAACGAATTCAACATCGGCCATCCGCTCTTTACAAATTCTTTTACCAGCGACAAAATAGGATCCTTCGTTGTAGCTAACGCGATTTCCTGATAAGACAACAACATCTGACTCTCGAAGTTTTCTACGGCTAACACATTCGTCACGTAAATTCCAGTACTTTCGGTTACAACCGGTAGACGCGATAGGGCATCCGAATGCCCAATCGATGATCCTTTCCGATATTTGACTTTATACGAATACATGGACAGTAGTATAGACCAGTGATGTAATCTGGCAGCAGCCAGCTGCGGAATGCTCTTTTTAGGATAAAAAAAACTGTGCAGCGGTTCGTGATCTGTAATTAATAAAAACTTTCGACCATAAATATATTTAAGAAATTTTTTCACCGCAAAAAAAATTAAAGCCGAAGCCTCTCGGTCCAGTTGACTGTAAAATCTTACCGTTTTTGACAAAGTAGAGGATGCGAAAGCTACCGGATTTTCACCCGATTCCACTGTGTGACTGAGCACCGCAACGACTCCATGCGAACTAGCATCGGCTGCTACCACGATTGATAACACTGGGTCATATAACACGATGGTTGTTTTTTCTATAATCAGACTTTTCGTCTTGTCGAAGGCCCTCTGACATTTGACAGAGCATTCACGCGGTACGCTATCTCAAGTTAAACTGTGTAAGGGTTTTAGGATATCAGGCGACACATTATCTGGGCAGCCATGCAATCCTTTACTATCCAAGGTATAACCTAAAAACTCTACGGACTTTAGGAGAAACTGACATTTTTCTAAGTGCATCTTAATATTGTAGTCGTTTAAGCGTTGAAAGACCTTGAACAGATTCTGAATACATTCTTTTTTATCGCGTCCACCACAGAGTATATCATCTAGATATGCACCGTTTTGTTTAGACCCTTAAGCACTTCATCTATTACATTCTGAAAAATGGTAGGGGCTGAACAAGGGTTTAGACGATTCCGCGACTTTTAGTTGTGAGTAGACATTAGTCAAATCAATTTTGCAAAAATAATGACAATTTACAAATTTATTAAACAAGTCTTCAATTATCAGTAACGGGTAGTGATAGCCATCATACTATTTGTTAACGGTAACATTAAAATTTCCCGAACAACGAATGCGACCATCTCTACGACGAGGAACTACAACAGGTGTTGCCCAATCATATGCCCAATCGTAAGCTCGATGAAAAACAGGCTGTGTTCCTTCCTTTAGAACAATCGATGCTTCAACAAATTTAATAGGATCTGAATCCCATTCAGGAAGAACATTAGGAAAATTTCGTTTAATTTCCGTACCATTTCCAAATTATTCGAATTTGACAATGACTTAGTTTTAATTGACTGACTGACCCTCTTTCTCTAAAGCGGATTAATTACATCAAGCCACTCCCTGCCTAGCAGTGGTCTCACTAAAGTGGAATCTGTAATTATGAGGTTAACACTTTTAAATTTTTCGGAGCCTACCGTTATGTCGACTACGGCTTTACCTGAGATGCCTGAAGGGGAGCCGTTTACCACTCCTATCTTCGTAGAGGTAGACATTAATTTAATTTTTAGACTAAATTTACAAAAATCGATTAAAATATTTAGCGGCATTAACGTAAATGCGGAGCCTGAGTCGATTTCAAACTCGACTTTATACACATCATCTAACAAACCACTAACTTTTTCCGCATCGACGGTACAAACCTGACTCACGATATCCTTGACGGGATGCTCCAAAATTTCTATGATGTTTACTGACATTGTACAGCATTTAGAAACGTGACCACTTTTCCTACATTCGAAACAGGTGGAAAATTATCCGTAAAAAAGTCAGGAACTTGTAGCTAGGTCTCGGATGCGGGATGAAAAAATCAATTATTCAATCCTTATTTCAATGAAAAATGTATGGATAAATTTGGAACTTTTTTATGAACAGTTCAAATATCCTACGACAGTTCCTAAAAATGTTAGACCTAAATGTAAAAAGGGAAAAAATTTATTTGTGCGATTTAATTTATATTTATTTATAAATTCGCACAACTCTGAGGATTTGAACCCTCGAACTCGACAGTTTCTAAACATAAACCATGAGTGCGTAAACACGCGCAGCCATCGAGGCTGAACAATGTAGGTATAATAAAACTTCTAGCCACTCACCCAAAGAACTCAAAACGACACATACATGTTTGCATACGCACCGAGCGTGTTCGCGAGAATGTATGCGGGCCACGTAAGACGAACAACGTCCTACTTCCTAGATTTGTCGGACAAGCTTGTGAGTGATGTGTGACACTTTTCCTAATCACTCATAATAGTTTTGTAATTATGTACGAAAAAAAGTGATGATCGGTTTTAGACTTGTCATATCGAGTTCGTCAATTCTTTCTCCAAAGTCGCAGATTATTTACGAAAATACATGAATGTCTAGTGAATTTTTCTCATATCCGAGACTTAGCTACTAGTTCGTCACTTTTTTACGTATACATTTTTTCCGGATACTATCCACATAGTATCTCTTCCGTATCATGCAACAAAAACTTTTAAAAACAGCAAGATCAACTTTGAAATTGGTGAAATTCTGGTTCTACCTTAAAATTCCCATTAGAAGGTCACGGAGTAATCGTAATAGTTAACTGATAATATTAACTGATTATACGATCTTCAATTTCTTCGTGAATCACACTTTCACGAATAAAGCAATGAAGAAACAAACAGAAATACATAAATAATAATTCTAATAATTACTTATGTTTCTTTGTTTGTTTTTTCTTGCTTTCTTTATCTCATTTACTTTTTCAAGTTAATTATCTCAAAACTATCTGAAAGAGCTGGATCGTCATAAATGATCCTATCTTAGAGATAGGAGTGTATTAAGTGTCCGAGCGGCCTTCGGGGGTATAACAGCCTCCCTATACCCTTATAGTTTGCATGTATTAACGTAGTTTTTAAAATTGTTTTTGTTTTTTCGAAATGCAGAGTGAATAATTGGGAAAATTGTCGGGAGATGTCAAGACCCGATATATCCAAAAACTGCAAAAAATCGAAAACTTTGATCCGTATGCTCTTAGAGATATAGATTTTAGTGAAAATGTAAGCTCAGTGCCTTCGGTGACAAGTAAAAACATATAAAAGTTTGGAAGCTTATAAGTTTTATGAAGCTTGTATTGTGATGAAAGTGAAGTTCAAGCAGTTTAGTGTAACTATACAGTACGTTCACTTTGTAGTTTTCAAATCTCCCGCGCTCGAGATCTTGCGCTAATTGGTCAAAGGCTCTGAGACTCACAAGACGTGCGCAAAGACGTATAACCTAATTATGAAAGAAGGTTATGTTCCCCAGGGTTCAACGCGTATTAAGTACTTTCATACCTTTAAAACGTAATATGACGTAAGTTTAATTCAATTCTGAATGTTTTCTTATTTAGAATTTTTTCTTTTTCACAGATTCGCAAATTTATAAACATAGCTACTGCAACAAAAAATGTAACTCGTATGTTTATAAAAATTGCAACGATGAATCTGCGTTGATGATGATGAGAGCTAAGATGCAGCGAATTATTCCTTTAAACTGGGTGTCAGCGACCTTGAAACTCTGGACTTATGTTGAAATTTTTTACGAGAACCTTAAGTTAAGTTTTTTTCATTTGAAATCGTTATTTTATTGAAATACGATAAGTAATTAAAATCTTTTAGTATATCCAGACGCTAATATAGAATGTTAATGTATACATTTTTTATGATATTTAACTTAAAAAGTATAAAAATTATTAGATCAAATATTCGATGTTAGTTGGACCACTAGGTTTTCTGAGTATACACAAGATTACAATAAAGATACACTAGATAGACACACTAAAGATTTCAAAATGTTGCAAAGATTTTAAAATATTCAAAAGGATTTTTAACATTTTACAAAAGCGTGTCTACCAGATTTTAAATATCACATAACAGTTTCACAAAGCTTTTAAATAGTTTACGGGGTTAAAAGATTTCAAAAGGGGATTTTAAAAAGGTTTCAAAGATTTAAAAATTTTTTAAATAACAGTGCACCAGATTCCAGTTTTAAAAAAATTTGGAAGATTTGAAAAGATTTTATAAACATTTAAATCTTTGTAAAATCTTTTTTATTCATTGAAATCATTGAATTATTTGAAATCTACAATTAGTAAAATATTCTCAAATCTTCTAAAATGTTTTGAAACCTTTTCAAATCGTTCCAAATCTTTTAAAAAATTTGACATCTGCCGCACTACAATTAAACAAATTTTTTAATCTTTAAAACATTTTTAAAATCCCTTTTTGAAATCTTTGAAACCCTTTAAACCGTTTAAAAAATTTGTCAAATTGTTATGTAATATTTATAATCCGGTAGACACGCCTTTGTAAAATGTTCAAGATCCTTTGAAATATTTTAAAATCTCTTAAATATTTTGAAATCTTTAGGGCCGGGTGATACGTCTTTGGATAAAAGCTGCAGATAAATTTATCTACCAGATAGAATACTTCCATGTTGATCCACCGTTGGTCAGCGCTATCTGGCAGATAAAGCGGGAGTTACCAGTCAGTTAACTATCGGTCGGCCAAAGTAGCCAATAACGGACTTATGTAGCAGATAAGCATGAAATACAGAAAAATTCTTCTCATCCAGCTTAATGTAAATAAGCGGTATTCTTACAAAAATCTATTAAATTTTTTTTTTCTATGAGAAATACCAAAAATGTACGTCTCAAAAAACTATACAAAAATTCAAAATTTTTCTTCATATGAAAAAGCAACAAAATACCAATTTAAAAAATCTCTAGCTTATGCTTACAAATTTTTTATTTCCCTTGGCTAAAAAGATTAATTTTCTACCAAAAAAACCAACATTTTGAACGGTTATGGTAAAAATAACCACGCAAACATAACCTCACACTCTACTCGCATACATTTCTTACTTACCACTTTCCCTTCTTCTCTTTGAAAATATAATAAGTTCAGTTTTTGACAGATCACGAGGCCCAACACGAGATTTTCCCAAAAACTTTTGATTTTCTTCAGTTATGCATTATGGAACCGAAATATGTCATCCCTATACTGGTAATGTATTTTCCCTTACTGCTATACCCCTGGAGGTTCGGCCCTTTAAAGTTGTATGGCTTAATAAGAATCCTCTATCTTGGGAACTTTTTAAACTGCGCTTGCGTCGCGCCGACAACCCGGCTGGTCACTGTTAGCACGCTGATTTTGAATTTTATAAATATTCACATTTAGCATTTTCTAATAAATAGTTATTAAATTCCCAAATAGAATTTTCCTATTCTTAGAATAAGGTTTTGGAATAACAGTTACAAAAAATTCGATTTTTATGAAAAAGAGGTTATGAATTCTTAGTTCAAAGAAATAAATGATTTTTGTTTGTCCCAATGATTAATCTCGTCTCAGTCTAGTTTTAGAATAAATTTTTGTATGTTTCCGACAAGGTTCCTTAAAATAAAATCACTAAAATTACTAAAAATGAATTAGAAATACTTAATTACTGCACTGATAAATGTTATATCATACGTTTTTTAATAACTTTAAGAACATCTGAATTACAATTACTAATTATTGATTGTATAAATA
>JAAAKG020112013.1:0-15421 GCA_010014905.2 Druon quercuslanigerum
TAGTTAAAAATTCGTCTATTTGAAAGTGTAACTATTTTTTTGAAAATTAGTTGTTTTTTTAAACTGAGACTACAACTATTCCAAATAAATCCTCCATAATTTTAGTTGAAAATTCATCTTTTAAATTTTCATTTTTTCTTTGACAATTTACATTGTTTAGTTGAAAATTCGTATTTTTTTGTATAAATTAATCTTCTTGATTGAAAATTCAGCTTTACAGTTTAAAACTCAAGTATTCCATTAAAAAATTCACCATATTATTTAAAAGTTTATCAGTTTAGTTGAATTTTTTGTCTTAACTGAAAATTTAACTGTTTAATTTTTTGTTGAAAAGTAATCGTTTTTAGTTCAAATTTAATCGTTTTTAGTTGAAAATTCAAGTTTCTGATTAAAAAATCATGTATTTTTTCCTTTTCTCTTTTGCTTGAAAATTCAACTCGGGTTGAAAATGGTCTTTTTTGGTCCAATTCAACTGTGTTTTATTGAAAATTAAAATCTTTGGTTCAAATATCTACTATATTTGTTCCTTTAAAATTGATATTTTTGGAATCAAAATTTAATACCTTGCTTGAAATTTAAACTCTATTGTTAAACTTAAATTTTTTGGTTGAAGATTTATCATTTTAATTGAAAATTCATCTCTTGGATTAAAGATTGACCAGTTTAGTTGAAATTTCATCAATTTGGTTACAAATTAATTTTTTAAACTGAAAACTAAATGCTTCTATCTTTGCTTAGAAAATTATCTTTTTTAGTTGAAAATTTAACTAATTGTTTGAAACTTTGTCTTTTAATTTAAAATTCAACTATTTCGTTAAAAATTTTGTTATTTTGTTACAAAATTTTGCTTCTTTTGTTGGAAGTTGATTTTTTTCAGTTTAAAATGGTACTTTTTAGATCAGATTTCCTATTTTTTATTGTAAATAAAATCATTTGTTTGAAAATAAAACTCATTTATTACAAATTCATCTTCTTTTTTAAAATGCATCTATTCCAGTTGAAGATTCACGATTTTAGTTAAAATTCGTTAGTTTGTCTACAATTTATTTTTTTTTAACTTAAAATTTAATTATTCCATTTTTGGTTGGACATCGATCTTTTTAAGTTGAAAATTTATTTATTTTGTTTAAAAAGTTTGTTGTTGGGAAATGATCTTTTCAAGTTGAAAATTTAACTATTTAGTTTAAGTTTCATATTTTTAATTGAAAATAAGATTACTTGTTTGGAATTTAAGTTCTTTTATTAAAAATTATTCTTTTTGGTTTAAAATTCATGTATTCCAGTTGAATATTCATTATTTTAGTTGCAAATTTATAACATTGTTTGAATTTTTTGTGTAGAAAATAATTTTTTTAACTGAAATTAAACTGTACCATTTTTTGTTGAATACTGATATTTTTTAATTCAAAATTATTCTATTTGGTTGAAAATTGATCTTTTGTAGTTCAAAATTCATCTATTGAATTTAGAGATTTATCATATTAGTTGAAAACTTATTGTATTTTTGTAGACAATTTTTTAAACTTAAAATTGAAATATTCTATTTTTTGTTGAAAATGAATATTTTTTAGTTCATAATTGAACTATTTGGTTGAAAAATAAATTTTTTAGTTGAAAAATTACATATTTTGTTGTGAATTCATGATTGTTGTTGAAGTATAGTACTCATATTAATTTTACTTAAATATGGTAAGAGCACCAATTCTTAGCACCTTAGTCCAGTTATTAGCATGTCAAAAAACCGAGGTGAACTTACTTTATTTTAGGTAAATATTTGATTACACTAGATAATTAATATTTGCAATGTATGTTATAACGATAGTATAAATAAATTCAATAATGTAAAACATGCCAAAAAAGTTATTATCTAATAAATTAGTGAAAGGGTGCCAAAATGGGGGGGGGGGGGTACTCTTACCCTATGCACTTAATTTTTAGTATAAGAAAATAAAGTAAAAATTAGTATAATAAACTCGAAAAACGATAAACATATTACGAAACTGTTGTTTTGAAAACTGCAAAATATTTTAAAGAAAAACAATCTCTGTTCCAGATCAGAATTCGTCAGGTTTTGAAAACTCCTTGTTCCAAATCAGAATTTGTTTGAATTTAAGCATTCTTATTTGTTGAAAATTTAAATTATAATCGTAAATTTTGTAAATCAAATATAATTTTGACTTCGAAAAAGGAATTTTTTGAAAAAAGAAAGTGATTGTGCCTTGGAACAGGGAATGCCCGTAAAAAATGATAATTTTCACTTTGCAGCATATAATTTCCATAAAGAAGGGGAAATGGAAGAGAATATGGAACATATGTGGGTGTGTAAAACAGCGAGAGATAAAATAGATAAGAAATGGGTAGATGAAGTAGACGCATGTTTAAAAAAGGGGAGTAAAATTTTTTGCAGATATGCAAGATAATACGAATTAAAAGTCAAGGAAATATTGTGATCAAGTAGCATATTTAATTAAGGTATTTTTTAATTAAGGTTTAAGAAATATAATATCCTTTAAGTGTCTTTTGTAGCTGGGGTTCACGTGAAAACTAATTTCCATAAAGAATGATAATTTGCACTTTGAAACGGGAATTTCCGTAGAGAATTATAATTTTGTCTTGCAACTGGTAAGTTTTGACATGGGACGGGAAATTTTAGAAAATAATTTTTATTCTAATTTATGAAAGGGGAATTTATATAGTGCATAATAACAATTTACATAATAATACATAAAAATAAGTTTGACTTGAAAGGAAATCGATCTTTTCTGCATTTTTATCAATTTTTTTTAGAACAGATCAGTTGTGATGTAAAAAACTATAATAAAAAAAATTATATTGCAAGGGATCTGTAATTTGAGACTAGAATATAAAACTTTTCCCTTAGGTTGAAATATGAGTACGATCCGCCGAGAAAAATTAGGAAAAAAGATAAATATTATTTATAAAAGTTGGATTAATTATACATTTGTATAGAATTGAACAATTCGAATACACACGTTTTAATTTTAATATGTAATAATTTAAAAGTCGGTTGTCACTTAGTTTTCGTGATTTTGTAAGTATATTCGATTTATTTATTTATATGCGGATCAGAAACTAAAATAGTATAGAAACCGTTTATAAATTATATTAAGTTGACTTGAGAAATTAAGCAAATTTTACCAGGAAGTACCAGAAGTTTAAAACTTCTTATCAATCGCCGCTCTGATTATTAAACTCGACCTACTTTTCTGAAAAGATATTTAAATATTTTTATATTTCAGTAATGTCTTCAGTAAACAGTGTGGAGTCCCTAGGGACGTTGCAATGGGACATGATCGAATTAGCCGGTCATCTACGACAAGAACGTCTTTTCGTCAATTCAGAGCAACACAATCTGCAAGCGCTTAATGAAAAAGTACCTCAATTTTTCACTAAAACCCCCCTAACTTCCTCCTACTTTTGAAATGTCAGAATTGTAATATGAATTAAAATTGAACATTGCAGGTTTTGTATATGTCATCAGACTTGGCTCAACAAGCCTGGGTAACAGCTCAACAAAGAGTGAACTTGAATCGTCTGATAGTAGCGCGCCCAGACTCCACTCCAGCATCCTGTTGTCAGCGAGCGAACGCTCTCGAGAATTCTCACTTTATTGACGCTTACAAGCATTTCCAATACCAAACATGCTTATCATATGGAGAATTTCTCGGCGCTCTACGAAAATCGCCAAAACTGCTCGCTTCATGTCTTGTCGAAGGAGACAAAATCCTCGCAGAAGTAATGCAAGGAATAATCCAATCTTTGGCAGCAGGACTTTACGGAAGCTGTCTGCTACCCGAAGACAAAATACTCGTTCTAAAACTTCTTAGGCACCTTTTGCTTCTTCAAATAGTCCCATCAGACAATCCAAGAAGATTGCTTAGACACGGGACGTGCGCCTTTTCCAGTTTCTACTCGGTTTTTCACGAGAGCCTCTTCTCTTCGAAATTGTTTTTAACAGCGGCCCTGCATGGACCAATCATGCAATTGTTGATGGAAGACGAGACTTTCCTGGATATTGATCCTGACAAAGCTCCAATTCGATTTCTACCCGCCGAACGCCTCAAGAAATTTGGAAAAGAAGGAACTCCAGAGTACCAGACGAAGTTACAGCGCTATCGAGTCTGGACTGTAAATTCCCTGGTTCGAATTACTCAGAGATTCATTGTGAGTATTCGGGAGAATATGCACTGCTTTCCGACGAGTATTTTCTGGTTGGTTAGACAAATGGCTGGCCTCTTGAGCAAAAGTGGAAACGTCGATCAGAAGGAGGTTCACGCAATGTGCACTGATTTGGTTTTTACTTATTTCATCTGTCCTGCAATTGTTAATCCGGAACCGTATGGAATAACCGATGCGCCAATCAGTTATGTGGCGAGGTTTAATCTGATCCAAGTCGGACAGATTCTGCAAATGCTTGCGCTTATGAAGTACCAGTCGATTGATGGCAAAGTGATTGACTTGTACAAAAGATTTGAGAAGGATTCGGTCTCATCGATCATAGATACGATGCTCGATGGCGCTACGGAGGAATTAGAGGACGAGCCCACAATGATTGAAACTAATAAATTGCAAGGACTGTCAAGGTCTGCGGCGCTCTTTACGGAGAACGAGTTGAATGCCTTAATCTCATTTATGCAAGCGATTAATACTGAAATGGCAAAGGACGATGCGGGGCCGTCGAGTCTTGAGAATCAGAAACAGTTGAGCGAGATGTTAGCTCAGCTGCCTACAAATATTATCAACTCTAATCGAGTGCCGGATAATGTCTCTCCGGAAACGCCAAGCAAAAGGGGCGGAATTCTTGGAAAGGGTGTGTATTATTATTTTGTTTATAATTTCTAGTCACTAGTCAGGATGTTTTTATTTCAAATTTCACTTTTGCAACACCCACCTCGAAAGTTGTACTTTATACGCGTCTAAGTTATTTTTAAAGTAGTTAATTGCCGTGGACGTTGCGAGAATTAAATTGACGCATGCGTACTTTGAAATATACAGGGTGTCCAGCGACCTGGAAAACCTGGAGTTCTCATTGAATTTTTTTAAACCTTGAAAACCTTGAAATCTCCTTGAATTCTCCTTGAATTTTTTGCACGAGAAGCTTTAATTTTAATTTTTGTTTCGCTTTTAAAACAGTTTTTCAGTGACTGAGTATTTTAAACATTTCGAAAAGAGTTCACGGATTTCAGCCTTAAAAATTATTCAAAGATTTGAAAAAGGCATGTAGACAAAATTTTAAAGGTTTCGAATATTTCACAAAGATTTTCAAACTTTCAACAGATTTGAAGTATTTTAAAAAGGGTGCAGTATAACAGATGTCAAAGATTTCAAACCATTTTAAAAATTTTACTTGATTTTAAATTTTGTTAGAAGATTTCAACCGATTTTTAAACATTTTACAAAGATTTCAAGGATTTCAGAGATTTTACATAAATTTAAAAAGATTTTAGAATGATTTCAAATGAATACAGAAAAATTCACAAATATTTCAAATTTTCATCAAAATGTTATAAAGATTTAAATTTCAAAGATTTCGAAAAGGGTACAGTATCCCGAACTTCAAAACATTTGAAAGGTTTTACACGATTTTAAATTTGTTTATAAGATTTCAGAACATTTCACAAAGATATGAAGGATTTAATAGATTTAAAAAAAATTTTAAACGCTTTTGAAATACATAAAATATTTTAATGATTTCAAATTTATACAAAAAGATTTTAAACCCAAAGATTTCATAAGGGATACAATATATCAAGTTTATAAAGATTTTAAATGATTTCAATATTTTTTAGAAAATCTCAAACGACTTCACAAATATTTTAAAGATTTAAGAAAGGTTTCAAATATTTTTAAAATTTCAAATGAATACATAAGAATTCACATAGAAAAAACATTTTAAAGATTTTAAAAGATTTCAAATTTGTTTAGAAGTTTTCAAACGATTTCACAACTATTTCAAAATGTTTCACAAAGATTCCAAAGCTTTTACGTAAAATTTAAAGGCTTTCAGAAAGATTTTGAATATTTTAATGATTTCAAATGAATTCAAAAGATTTTACAAATATTGCAAATATTTCATAAAGCTTTCAAATTCAAAGATTTAAAAAATGATACAGTACACCAGATTACAAACATTTCGAAACTTTTGAAACATTTAAAATTTTTTCAAATTTGTTTAGAATAGTTCAAACGATTTCACAAATATTTCAATACATTTCACAAAGATTTCAAGGATTTCAAACATTTTGCCAACATTTTAAAAGATTTTATAAGATTTTAGAAAGATTTCAAAAGATTTTAGAAAGATTTCAAATGAATACAAAAGATTTCAGAAATATTTCAAAGATTACGTACAAATTTCATAAGGATTTCAAATTCAAAGATTTCAAAAAAGGTACAGTACACCAGGTTTCAAAGATTTCCAAACATTTTAAAGCTTTGGAACGATTTCAAATTTGCCTAGAAGATTTTAAATGATTTAGCAATTATTTCAAAAAACTTTCAAGGATTTCAAAGATTTTACCAAATTTTTTAAAGTTTAAAAAAATATTTCAAATATTTGAATAATTTCGAGTCAATGCAAAAGATTTCATAAAAATGGCATAAAGATTTCAAAAATGGAAAGTACACCAGATTAATATTTCAAAACATTTTAAAGATTTTAAACGATTTCAAATTTGTTTAGAAGATTTTAAACACTTTCACTAAGATTTCAAAGATTTTACAGACATTTTGAATATTTCACAAAGATTTTACAAAAATTTCAAAATATTTCAAATATTTCATCAAAATTTCATATAGATGTCAGAAGAATACAAGAAGTTCTCAAATTTCAAAAAGGGAATATGTAGACCAAAATACAAAACATTTCTAAGATTTTAAACGAGTTCAGATTCTTTTAGAAAATTACAAAATAATTCGCAAAGGTTTCAATTATTCAAGTGATTTCAAATAAATACGAAAGATATTACAAGTATTTTAAACAATTTATAAGGATTCCAAATTATTTCAAGAATTTAATAAGTTTAAAGAGATATGAAAGCTTTTAATCAATGTCAAAAGATTTCAAGAAATTTGAGAAGATTTCGAAAGATATGAATGATTTCAATTACAAAAGTTTTCACAAACAGAGATTGAAGTAAGAAGTCACAAACATATTAAACATTTCGTGAAGATTTCAAAAAATTTAACAAAGATTTCACGAAATTCAAGGATTTCAAAGAGTTTACAAAAACTGTAAAAGATTTCACAAAAATTTCACATTTTCACGAATATTTTAAATAGTTGAAAAGTTTTCAACGAATTCACAAAGACGAAGATTGAAAAGTAGCCCCAAAGATTTTACAAAGACGATTATCTATAGCTACCATTGAATAGAAAAAGTTATTAATAGGAAGAGGCAGAGGAAATCGTGTATCTTCATCTTCTTCGTCGAATACAACAACAGATGGCGGTGAGGAAGTGAATGGAACGTCGGGAACAGAGGATGAGTCGTTGGATAAAACTCCTCAAGGTGTTCTCGTTATTCCTTTTGGGTCTACAATGGGCAAGTGTGTCGGATTGCTTAGCGAGCAAAAGGTACTGAAACTAAGAAGCGATCAGTAATTATTAGAGTTAAAAAGAATTCTATTTCAGATGATAATTTTCTTTTAATAGGTTCTTTGCATGGACATGCAAAATAATATAGAGAATGAGTCAATTACGTTGAACCTTCCGGATGATTTGTCACGTGGAAATGATTGTGCTAGAGAGAGCAACAGCGTTGAACGGATTGAGATACAAGAAAAGAGGACCCGATTTTCCCTATCTCATGATGAAGGTATATTTTTATTTAAAAGTTGCCCCTTCAACAATTATAGAAATATGTGTTCAGACTTCACGGACATAAAATAATTTCTAATAATACAACTTTTCTTTCAATAAATTAACTCATGGGGTAATAATATACCTATTTCTGAATTGTCTTGAATTCTCTTTAAATATTTCAGGGTATTTTTAAAAGATTCCAAGAAGTTTTTTTTATAGATTTCAATAATTTGAAGAGATTTTTAAGATTTTAGGAAATTTTTCAAACTTCCAAACATTTTCAAGAGTTTTTAATTTGAAATATTTTAGGGAATTTAAAAAGATTTCAAGGAATAATCAATTTCATTAATTTAAAGGGATTTTAAAGCGTTTGGAATATTTTAGGATAAATAATTTTCTAGAATTTCGAAAGATATGGAACGATTTTAGAGGACCTCAATTAAAATTCTCAATGTATTTTTTATAAATTTTCCAGGATTTCAAGAAATATGAGCATATAATTTTATGGGATTTTATAATATTTTTAGTAGATTTCGAAGAATTTATTCAGGAGAAGTGAGGTATTTTTCAGGATTTTAAAAGATTCCAAGGAATTATTAATTTCATTAATTTAAAGGGATTTCAAAGCGTTTAAAATATTTAAGGATAAACAATTTTCTAGAATCTGGGGTGATAAGAAACGATTTTACAAAACCTATAAGGTTTTAAGACATTTACAAAGATTATTTCACTGGATCTTATAAGGTTGCCGAGAATTTCAATGACTGGGGTTTTTTTTTAACACTCTTAAAGTATTTTAATGAATTTTCCAGGATTTCAGAAATTATCATCAGTCTCATAGAATTTCATGAGATTGAATGATATTTTGTATCCTGAATTTATTAAAAATTTTTGGAATGATTAAAAATTAAAAATTGAAAACTAACAAAAATTGTAAGGGATTTAAAAATATTTTGAAGGATTTAAAATATATTAGGATACTTTACAAGCTTGCCAGATATTTTTTATTTATTTCAATAGTTTGAGAGGATTTTAAAGACTTTGAAATATTTTAGGCTTCTAATATTTTGAGATTTTAAATTCACCCTGAATTATTGGTAATTTATCTTAAGTTCTTTTAAATGCTTTTAACTTTTTTTAATCACTTGGATTCTTCCAAATTTACTCAACCCTAGTCAATTCAATGGATTTTTTTTTGAATTTTTAAATTTTTTATTCAATGATCCACAGGATCATTTGATAAAATTTTAAAAGGATTTGAAACATTTAAACGCATTTTTTCAAATTCCTTGGTATTTTCCAGAGCTGTAAAAAATGTCAAAGGATTTTAAAAGATAATAAAGGTTTTAAACTAGTTTAGGTTACTTTAGGTTTCTTTAAATGATTCCAAACAATTTTTAAGTGATTTGAATATTTTAATTTAATTTTAAAGGATTTGAAATATTTTAGGAAATTTTAAAGGATTCCAAGGAATTATTAATTAATTTCATTCATTGGAATGGATTTCAAAGCGTTTAAAATATTTTCTACAATACGATTTTTATACATTTGATAGGTTTTTAAGAAACATGCTTATAACATTTCACGGGATTTTATCATATTTTTGTGGCTTTCAAAGAATTTATTCACAAGAAGCTGGGTATTTCAAAGGCTTTCACAGGATTTTAAATATTTGAGGAAATCTTAAAAGATTCCAAGGAGTTTTTAATTTATTTCAATAATTTGAAAAGATTTACTAGGGTTTGAAATATTTTAGGGTAAATAATCTCCTATAATTTCGGAAGATGTGGAACAATTTTACAGGGACTATAAGGTTTTACGATATTTTAAAAGATTTCACAGGGTTTTATTAGATTTCCGAGAACTTCAATGATTTGAATTTTCTGTAATGCCTACAATGTATTTTAAGCAATTTTCCAAGATTTCAGGAAATATCGCCAGTTTTTATAGAATTTCACAGTGTTTAATAATATTTTAGTGGATTTGAAAGATTTTATTCAAGAGAACTGAGGTATTTCGTAGGGTTTCAAATATTTTAAGAGTTTTGACATTAGTTTTTTGGAATTCACCCTAAAATATTATTAATTTATCCTGAATTTTTAGTGCAAAACTTTCGAATTCTCTAGAATTTTTTTATTCACTTGAATTCTACCTAATTTACTTAATTTAATGGATTTTTTTTACGGTTCAAAAGTATTTATTTGATGCTGACAATCAATTGATAAAATGAATAAATGCTCAAAGGATTTTAAACATTTTAAGGCGTTGGCATTTACGTGAGCTTTAAAAGAATTGTAACGGATTTTTAAAGATTTGAAATATTTTAGGAAATTTTAAACGATTCCCAGACTTTTGTTTATTTACTTCAATAGTTGGATGGGATTTCAAAGACTGAAATATTTTAGGATATTTTAAAAGATTCAAAGGCATTTCCAAGAGATTTATAGAATTTCAAGGTTTCATTTTTTATTGGATTTCAAAGAATTTCTTCACAAGAAGGATTTCGTAGGGTTTCAAAGATTGGAAGAGATTTTCAAATATTTTTTGCAATTCATTTCGAATTTCCCCTGAATTCTTATTAATGTGTCGTGAATTTGTTTAAATTCTTTTGCATTCGTAATTCACTCAATTCTACCCAAGTAAATTAGTTTTTTCATATTTTTAAATTGTTTTTAATTCACTTGATTGCTTTTTAAATACATCTTGATTTTTTACGAATTTCATCTAATTGTTTTGTAGTCTTTAGTCACTTATCTTTTTAGAAATTAGAAAGGGTTGAAAGATTTCAAAAGATTATATTTTTTTAATTCACCTTAAATTCTTTTAAATTCTTTGGAATTCTCTTGGATTTGTTTAATTTACTGGAATTCTTCTACATAAATTCAATGAATTCTATTCAACGCAATTAATTTTTGAAATTTTAAAGTTTTTATTTAATTTTTTCTCAATACTTTTAACCTCATATTAAATTCATAGGCATTTTATAACATTCTTTATATTTTACGTAAATTTCTCTAACCTTAAATGAAAGTTACTGAATTCAATAAAGTTTCTTTATATTTTTAAATTATTTTCAGTGCACTTGATTTTTTTAATTCACCTTAAATTTTTATAGATTTCATCGAATGCTTCTCGTTTTTCTAATTTGACTTATTTTATGACTTGCATGGTTTAGTGTTGATTATTTACTAGAGATGGAAAATATTTTTACAGTTTTATTCGAGGGGTCCATTGGAAATACCTCGGATAATTTAGAAGCCGTCTCTGAAGCAGCTTCCAATCACAGCGTCGCGTCCTCGCTAGAATTGGAAACGGAAGATCAAAACGATAATTTGTCGGATATGGTTTCAGCAAATGTATCGGGAAGAGGCACTCCCAATATTTCAGGTCGAGATACTCCTTCTTCGCAGATTACGGAGGGCGACGATGGTCGCGTTCCCGGCGAAGCGAGGCAAATGGATTTACCTCCTCCAACGATGCCGACAAAACAGAGTCGCTCGGAAATAGACGACAAGTTTTGCAAGTTCGAGATAAAGAAACTGATTGAAGGTAGGGTGTGCTTTGAGTTTTTATTTGGTTATATTTTTATTTTTGTTTTTATACTGTTTTAAAGAGTTTAAGTGCTCGGAGAAATTCTCACCAGCATGAAAATATGCTTGAACTTTATTTGTTTGAGAATTTAATGAGAATTTATGAGCATTTTGAATTAGAATTGAAAAAATCGTATTTTCTATCTTTATTAATAATTTATGAATAATTAAATTAATTTAAATGTTAAAATAAGTTGAAGTAATAGAAAACATATTATTCGCATTAAACAGGGCCTTATTCAGGGTTGCTACAATATCCCAATTTCTAAATACTTCTAAGTATAAAACCAATCATTTTAAATAAAAAAGATCAGTTTTGAACCTGAAAAATGAATTTTTTACCTAAATTATGAATTTTAAACAAAAATATGAATTTTTAAATAAATAGTTTAATTTCAACTGGAAAGTTTAATTTTCTACTATCGAAAAAATATCAGTTTTTAATTAAAATTAAAATACTTATAATGTTAGAAAAATAAATGTTAAACAAAAAGAAACGAATTTTTAACAAAATAGTTTTTTTATATAAAAAAATGATTTTTGAACCAAAACTAGAATAGTTCAATTTGTAGTTATAAAAGTAAATTTTAAACAAAAAAGAACGAGTTTTAGGCAAAATTCATTTATTTTCAACTAAAAGTATAAATTTTTAAGTAAAAAGGAAATAGTTACACCTTCAGTTAAAAAAATTAATTTTGAACTAAAAAGAAACGAATTTTCTGCCAAAGAAATGATTTTTTAATCATTCATTTTTTAATAAAATACAGGAGCTTTTAACTAAAAATAGAAGAATTAAATTGTTATTTAAAATAGTTACATTTAAAACAAAACAAAATAATTATAATTCTCAACAAAATAATTCATTTTTAAACCAAAAATATGAATTTTCTACCAAAACAGATACAGTTTCAATTAAATGTAAAATTTTGAACTATAAAGGGAAAAATAGAAAGTGTTTTAAAAAAATAATTGTTTTCAACTAAAAGTATAAATTTTCAAGTAAAAATGAAATAGTTACATCTTCAGTTAAAAAAAAAATAATTTTGAACTAAAAAGAAACGAAATTTCAACCAAAGAAATTATTTTCTAATCACTGTTATGAATTTAGAACAAAAAATATAAACTTTTAACAAAATGGTGGCATTTTCAACCCACAAGATGAATTTTCTATAAAAAAAACTAATTTTAAACTAAATATTTTTTTTTTACATTTCTATCAAAAAAAGTCAATTTTCCACATAAAATGGAATAGTTCAAGTGAACTTTCAGCTAAAATCATAAATCTTCAATTAATAAAAATTAAATTTTTAACCAATTAAACGAGGTTTCAACTAAAAAGATAAATTTTCTGATGAGAATAAAATGCTTAATGTTTCAGTCAGTAAAATAAATTTTCAACCAAAAAAGTAACGAATTTTCAACATAATCATTACGTTTTCAACCACAGAAATTAATTTTTAACCAAAAAGATAAAGTTTCAACTAATGAGAGTACTCTTCTGCCAAATAAGACGGCTTGTCGAATAAAAATAGTTGAATTTTCACCTAAAACAGATCAATTTTCAACTAAAAATAGAATCATTAAATTTTCTGCAAAAAACTTAATTTTCAATAAAATCAAAGAAAATTTTTAAAGAAATAGTATAATTTTCAACCAAGTAAAATAAGTTCTATCTCAAAAAAGATAAATTTTCGACATTTTTAGTTTAAAAAATTAAATCTAAATAAGAAAAAACTAATTTTCAAACAAAAAGATCAATTGTAAACCAATAAAATGAATTTTCTGCTAAAATAGACGAATTTTTAACAAAGTGCATGCATTTTAAACAAAATATTTTAATTTTTAAAGGAATTTTCAACCAAAAAGAGGAATTAAGTCACCACGTAGCTTAAATATTCTCCTAAAAACTCGAATTTTCAATAAAACACAGGAATTTAAAATCAAATATCTTAATTTTTGACTGAAGAAGATAAATTTTGAACCCAACATGTACGAGTTACATTTTCAGTTGAAACAATTAATTTTCATCTAAAAAACATAATGTTCAAGAAATTAATTAAATTTTGAACAAGAAAAAAGGGTTTGTCAACTAAAATGGTGAATCATCAACCAAATGAATGAATTTTTAATTAAGTAGTTGATTTTTTAACCAAAAAGGATGAATTCTCAACGAAAAACGTTATATTTTATATTTCAAGCAACAAGGATTTTAATTTCATACCAAAAATAGTTTGAATCCTCAACTAAAAGAGATGAATTTTTAATCAAATATTTGCGATTTGTAACCATAATAATAAATTAACTTAAACTTTAGTTTTTCGAAAGTTCCCTATTTCTATCAGGTTTCCCCTGACATTCCCTGACTTTGTGGAATCACCTGATCTTTAGCAATTCTGTAATTTTAAAATTATATGTTTGTTTCACTCTAGAATGTTTTTTTTTGTAAAAATATATGTATTAATTATTATATATATATATAATTTGTTTAAAAAATAAATGCTTTGAAATCTTTTAAATTCTTTGTTCGAGCTTAAATGCTGATCATATTCTCGAGGACATTTGCTCAACATAAATTCTTGGGAGTTTAAGAACTCTGTTTGTTTCTTCATTTTAAAAATTTTATATTTAATGTCAATCTATCTATCTAATCTAGGTGATGAAACTATTTCTCTGGTATCCGATACGTGGTCCACAGACGTTTTGGCTTCAGACAGCGAATTTGTAGAGCAGCAAGAACGATTTCCGTTTCCTCCACCTGTAGAACAAACACCACCTTCCCTTCCAGTGGAAGCTTTGCAGATGTTGGACGTGAGCGAGACTGCATCAGAAGCTTGGAGTACTGATGTACTCGCGAGCGATTCCGAGAGACTCACTGAAGTTGATACTGATGATACAGCCAGTGTCGCCAGGTACTTGACACATTTTCTTTAAATATTTTACAAAGTTTTAGAAATAAATCTGTCCAATTTTGATTTCAACCATTTTTTTTAACAATTAGTTAAATTATTATATTTGCATTATGATATTATTCGGTTTAGAATGCTCATTTCGAAAATCTTTTACTTAAAAAATGTTCAGTTTTAATTTTTAAGCGTTTTTTTTTTAATTTAAAGATTTTTAAAATTCAGCTTGAAAGATAAACAATTACAAATTAGAACCTTGTAAAATCTAATATTTTTCATAAAAAATATTTTTAGTTGATCAACTGTGAATATAATTTAATAATGATTTTAAAAATTAAAATGATTTCAAATAATTTAAACGAAGTGTCTACGTGCACCGAAACAATCCGGCTATTCGTACCAAAATTTCGCTGCAAATAGCCCACGGCTTAATTTAAAACAAAATATAGATTTTGAAATTTAAAAAAATAGAAGCTTTTTAAGATTGTTTAAAAGATTCAGAAGAATAAAAGACATTTTATAGGAAAATTGAAAATTACTTTTTATTTTAATAGGTTAATTTTAATTGAATATTCAAGAAGATTTAGAAATATTTACAAAATTATCAAAAATGAATGTGGAAGATTTTAGGGATTTTTTTAAATTGGCGAAATTTAAAAAAATATTATATGAAAAATTCGAATGATTTTAAAGGATCTTTAGAAGTCCTGAAAATTTTTAAAAATAATTTAAAATTAAAAAAAGTTAAAACAACATATGGATATTTCAAAAAATTTTAATAAAATTTACTATTTAAAATAAAAATAATTTAACTTTTAATTTGAGAAGTTTTCAGTTTATAAAAAATTTAATCATTCAATTTTTATTATTGCTAATTAAAAATTGCTTTAAATGATAAAATGTTGAAAATGTAATTCATTGATTACTTATTTATAATATATATTATATAATATATCATATGAAGAGCCTCGGTGGCTCAGTTGGTTAGACGCTCGGACTTCACCTCAGAGGTCCGGGGTTCGATCCTTGAGCCGGTACCTCTTGAAATTTTTCTATGTACCTTTACCGAGGTTCTGGTGGTTCGGAACCCACCTTAAGCTGTAG
>JAAAKG020112024.1:0-15420 GCA_010014905.2 Druon quercuslanigerum
ATATATATATATATATATATATATATATATATATATATATAAACTTCAAAAGCTCGGTTAAAAAAATGGAAAAGGGGAGTACTTACTATAAAGTTTTTGTGAATTCAAGTATAGTCACCTCTTGAGGAATGTGCCAGGAATAATTTCCACATAATAAATTTCAATTTTGACCCTCTAACCCCTCTTTATTATGTCCGGAAAATGCCTAAAAATACCAAATAGCAGTTTTCTATCAAATACATGCTGAAGCCATATTTTCTAATTTCTATTTTCTATTTTCTAATTCTTAAATTTTATTCCCTTGTGAATCGTAAATTCATCACCTTTCGGGATAAATGATATAAATTTGATGAAAATTTCAAGAGTAAGACTTCTTCTTTAATATATTTTGTAAATATTTCAACAACTCTCAAGATGTTTAAACCATTTTATCTTCTTAAAATCGTAAAAAATGCTAATTTTCTAGAGTTAATGACACAATTAACGGATGCTGAGTATAATATTTTTACATTCTTATCATGTATGATGGAGTAAGTATTAGAATATTCTCTCAAATTTGATACTACAGTTCTTCAACGCGGTGCACTCGAGTTGCGGTCTCTGGTGCCATGGACCTTTCCCCTCCGCGCCAGCTTTCCCTCTCCACTTGAAGCTTCCTTCATTCCCTTCGAACCCTTTTTCCCCGCAATTTCCCTCATACTTTTTCCAGGCTTGTGACTGGCAGGAATTTTTGCGTATCGACTTATACTTGATAATGGCGTGTTTAAAATTTGTTGGCAAATATGTATTGTTAATAACTCTTATTCATATAACATTATTCTAATATGTATATTAAGTCAACTCAAGTGAAATAAATAATAAGATTAGCAACAATTTTTCCTTACGCTTCTACATTATTTATTTCACTTTATTTTATACAACTACACTGCTATTACATATTGCAAATAGTCGTCAAATTATAGCTTAATCTATGCGGGTAAAAACTTACGCGAAACTTTACGAACAAACACTAATCTGGTTATGAAACCTACTTCTAACATTAACATTTCATCAATACGAGATTGCTCTTTTTCTATATTTACCTTTCTACTTTTTCCATTGCTTTTCATTTTTATATAGGCACTCGTTTGGACTTCAACAAAGCTTCGAACAAATTATAAATGTTTCTAAACATAGCATTTAATTTCGAATGGTAAGATTCAAGACCATTTGTTTTTTCGCGTTATTGGTGGAGAAAATTGTGCCCAGATTTCAGGTTGAAAAATTGAACGAATAGCTAAATGAATGTCAATTTCAAAGTCTATGTAAATTATTGTTGGATTAAAGGCAGGCAAATGAAATTTTTTACATTCTGAAGCTAAGTGAGTAAATGCGAAACATTAATTTTTCTCTGTTCAATGTTTATTACCGGGTTGGTTTTAAGATCCCCTGAAGCCGAAAATTAACTTTTGATGATGGCGCATGACTGTTTGTTCATCCGTCCGCCTGTAAACACGATAACTCTAAAAAAATGAACAGATCAAATCGACCCTTGGCACACTTTTTTGAGGTCCTAAAAGAGAGAATGAATTCCTTGTCCAGTGGTAATGTGAAAAAAGTTTGAGGGAAGAATTAAAGCACTTCAAAGTATCTACAATTTTTGTTTTAACTATTTCCCGATAGAAATCGTTTTTTCTACATACACAGCTCAATGCGAAGATATTGGTTTTATGTGAAAAATAACTTTCGCGGATTCCATCAAATGCCAAAATTTTGAGCTCCTCTGATTCATAAAAAATTGTTTTTAGGTCTGTGTCCGCATGTCTGTTGTTTTCGCTGTCATCGTCGTCTGTGAACACAATATTTTTTGAACGAATTACCGGGTTGGATTGTGCCAAGCAATAAACGGTATGAAAAATGTCAAGAAAAGAAATAATCGCTTTTTGAAATCCCTACAGGTTTATGATAACAACTTTTTGAATTTTCTTGAAAAATCAAAAATTCACATTTTTATTGTACAAAAAATAATCAAAAATTCCATTTTTCGGTCCAAATACGCAAGATACGAAAAAATATAAATAGACACAAATTATGAAACCAAAAAATATCTACAAATTACGTGAAAAATAACTTTTTGATTTAACGCGTAGTATTTGTTTTATTCGCAAAAAACAACATTAAGAAAAGAAAAATCAAATTTTTGGAAAAGCAACACGGGATACGCAAAAACTAATACACAAGAGTTATTCGCCCAAAAAAGAGCTACAAACTTGTTCTGAATAATATGTTGATAAGACGCGTGGTTTTTGTTTTAATTGTGAAAAATGACGTTAAAAATAAACAAATTAAATTTTTGGACAAAAAGACCTAAGGTACAATATAAGGAGCTTTAACAAAAGAGAATTTACAATCATTAAGGGATGGTGCGAATGTCATACCGGATTCTGGGTCCACAATGTCCATATCTAAAAAGTGTGTAAAGTTATTAAACTTGGTGCTGGAAACCAAAAAGTCAACAGGTGTAACCCCCAAAATTGAGCCTTTTCTAAGATATCATTTTTCAAAGTCGCAAAGTTTACACAATGCGAATACTGAATTTGCTTATAAGCAGGACAAGAAGCGGCTTTACTCTCTATTGTTATCCGTTTGTTACACGATTTACAGGGTGTCCCGCGAGTACTGTAGTTAATTTTGTGGGGGAGTTGTGCACAAAAAAATAAGCAAAAAAGTCCCGAACATTTTTTCGACCCGATGCTTATTCTGGTCACAAAAGAGGGTACAAGTTGTATGTGCGTGTGGGCATGTGTGGCGTGCGCGCACAAAATTAACTACAGTACTCGCGGGACCCCTGTATAAACACTACTGTCATCAAGTATTTACATTTATTAAGAAGTGATAAAGTAATTATACACGCAAAAAAATATGGAACTGTAATATCCCATTAGGAGTGCACGAATCATTTGAACCCAATTTAAGTTTAATATTAAAAGCAAATTAGTAACAATAAATTCCCATTTTAGTTTTACATATGAACGAATCAGTCCCATGCTCGGCAAAACGGGGTCGCCTCGCTGAGCGAGAGAGTAGTGGCCGCCGCAGCCGACGCACACTATACGTGCGCATGCGTTTCGTCGCTTCTATGAACATTATGATATAAAATTATATAAAATGTATTATACATTCACCTCTTGTTAAGATTGATCATGAGATTACGAATTGCGGACTGCCAAGCGCCTGCAGTAGGAGTGCGCCGCTCTTATGGTACATAGCGATGGTAGCTGTTTCTGCCGAGAATGGGACCGAATCAGTCCCATAGCGCGGAGAGAGTGGCTACTATAGTCAATAAGATAGGCACGGTCCGTCTTTTGTTATTTGTTCGTCCTATGTGACACTCTTTTCTATTCTTACAAATTTTTGGTAATAATAAATTTGGAATCTACGCAACTATTTGGTTCCATATTTTTTCTGTGTAGATTCTGTAGTTGAAACCTCATATTTTTTATTATTCGTCTGCATCAGAATAATCTTGAAAAACTGGTATCAGCGATATATTTTCAGCAAGTGGTTTTATTATTTCTTGATATTATGCATGTCCTAAGTACCAAATCACTTTCATGACACTTGCACGACATCCTGCTGTCCTAAGTCCGTTTTTATATTGACAACAGTAGACACAAATATCTTCTGAACCTGCCTTGGTAGGGGCTTATATTCAAGAAAGCTTGCGGGTGGGTTATAACCATTTTTCTCTTTATCTCTGAATCCGCTCAATTAACAGCAAACCTAAGAACATATTTGGAATCAGCATACCAAAAAACATGGAATAATATGCTGTTGTAAGATGGACGCATTGGGCCTAAAATGAGCACCCTCCTTTCATTTTTCGTTAATAAGAAATATATTAAAAGTCCTATGCAAAATTGTGGGATATGTACAATGAACGAGCGCGAAACACGAGACCCAATAGGCGCATGCTCAAACTTGAGAGCGCAGCGAATCGCACTCGAAGCGCTCGATGAGAATGTGTCCGCGCAGCGAGTATATTTCTTTCTTAAAATTACTTCTCTGTTTCATTGATGTACTTTAAAAAAATCGACATGAAAATTATTTTCAATTTCCAGATTTCATTAATCTACGGGGGCAATATAAAAAAAATCTGCCCGCTTCGCAGATGCATTCTCATGGTACGTGGGGCGCGTGGCTCCCAAGTTCGAGCGCGCCTAGGGCGCGCAAATGTTAGGTATCGCGCTTCACTTTCGATCATGCACTTACCTCGGATTACGCGCTCGGTCTTTGTATTTCCCCCACATTTGTGCACATACCTTTTAAAATTAGAGGTCAAAGCATCGAAAACTGTAATTTGGTGATTGCGAATTCTCTTTAGTTAAAGCTGCTTGGGCTTTAACGAACACATTCTCATCACGTATCTCGTACTTCGCATTCGATTTTTTCCCATGTGTGAACTTTTCTACATTATGTTCAACACTATTATATCAAATGTATATTATATTTATGTATGTACCACGGCCAAAGGTTGTTTATTTAGATATATCAAAATGTTGTATAATTTTTATTTTTCATAGTTACTTTAATATTTGCTACTTATTTTGAACTAATTACTATTCTCAGCTACACTGAAGAATTTATCATTTTAATAAATGTATATTATTACAATTCGTAATATGCATTGGTATTAAAACAAAAAGTATTTTCATTGTCTAATTTTTATAATTTATATAAACCTGCTTCTTTATCCAAAAATAATTTTTTTTATTTTTAATGTAATTTTTCACAATTAAAACAAAAAGTAAGCATCCTAACAAAAAATTCTTCATGACAAATTTTGTAGCTCATTTTTAGGTGCACAATTTTGTCTATTTATCTTTTATTATTGTATCTTATATAGTTTGACCGCAAAAAGGTATTTTTGATTTTCATTATTTTTTGTGCAATCAAAATTTGAATTTTCGATTTTCGATAAAAAATCAAATGTTTTTTATAGACAGATAACTTAATTTTTTTTATTGATGCTGTTTTACCAATAAAACAAAAACTGCGCGCTCTATCAAAATATGAATAATAACAAATGTGTGGGACTTTTTTGAATGCACAACTTTTTTTGTCCATTTTTTTGTATGTTGTATAGTTTGACCACAAAATGGAATTTTTTACTTTTCATTATTTTTTTGTGCGATCAAAATTTGAATTTTCAAGAAAATTAAAAAAATTGTTGTGTCAATCTTGTAGGGTGTTCAAAAATCAATGCTTTTCTTGTTCTGACTTTTTTTATATCATACGCGGTTTGGCTTCAAATTTTCTTTTTCTTTTTTTTTTTAATTTTGTAAATGCTGTAACTTTGGTACTTTAATTTTTATCAAAAGAAGGTATCGGCATAAACGAGTACCCGTACACAGAATGTTCAAATCTTGAAAAAAAGTCTCGACAATTTTCCTGGACTAGCAGACTAAAAATCTACAGAAACACAGGAGTCTGAGAACGTTGATATTTGACACAAACAGTTGGGGTAAAATTTTTTTTTATGATGAGAATTTAAAAACCAATCTTGTTATTATACATTTTTTTGCATTTTCTGTCGTATTTTGATCAATTTAATTTGCTTATTTTCAATGTTATTTTTTGACGATTTGAACCAAACATTGTATTATTATTATTATTAGTATTAGTTAAAATCATATTGTAGTTTGTGTCGTTTTTCCAAAAAGTTAATTTTTTTCGTTTTGAATGTTGTTTATTTATCTGTTCTCGTACCTTGCATCGTTTTTCCAAAAATTTAATTTTTCTATTTTTATGCTACATTTTACTAATAAAACAAAAACTAGCGTCCTCTTAATAAGTTAGTAATCAAAAATTTGTATTTCTTTTTTGGGCGCACAATTTTTGTCTATTCATCTTTTGCTGTATCTTGCTCAGTTTGACCGCAAAATGGTATTTTATATTTTTTATTATTTTTTTGCAATAAAAATTTTAATTTTCGATTTTCGAGAAAAATTGAAAATGTTGTTAGGATAATCTGGTAGGGTGTTCAAAATACAAAGTTTTTATTTTTCTGATTTTTTATGATATCATGAATTGTTTCACTTACATTGTTCATTTTCGTTTGTTTTTTATGATTTTGAAAGTGCTGTAACTACGGTAATTTTTTTTATTGAAAAATTCACTGGATAAATTGTTCGTCTTTTTTAACACTATAAATATCCGTACATAAAATTTTAAAATTCAGAAAATAGAGGTCTCAAAAAATTTCAAAATGCGCTCACTTTTGAAATTTGTATCCAAAATCGCTGGCTAGCGAACTTGCACCCAGAAAAAAGTTATTTTTAAATTTAAAAAAACTTTTTTTGACTAGGTTCTTTTGATTCAACATATAAATATTTGTACATTTAAAGAAAATTTATTTAATTTTAATAAATGATGTCATGTACTCTCTTCCATTTAAAGAAATTATCTGTTCACATTATTTTCTTCAATTAAAACAAAATTATTTTGATTCAAAACAGTTGCTAGGAACAACCAAAGAAGCAATTTCTTTTGAATCCGTAATTTGAAATAAGCGAATTATTTCTTTGTATGAAAGAAAGATTTTTTTAATCCGCATTACTAATGTCCCACGAGATTGTGCAGAACAAATCAGTTTCATTATTTTACGTTACCGCATCTTTTGGAACACGTGTTGTCAAATTTTTGCGAAGACGGACGCCTCTTGGTAATAATTTAAATCCTGACCTCATGTGCACAATTTCGTCACAATTTATTTTTTTATCTTAAATTTTCGTGAAGAATTGCAAATTAGGAAAGAATCAAATTCATTTACACACAAAAAAATTAAAATTAACTTTTTTCCTCAGGTGAACAAATAGACAATTCGAGTTTCTTGAAGCTCGAGTTGTCGAATCCGATTATTCAAAAGTATTCCCATGCGAAGAAAAACGAATTTTTTTGCTTTTTGCTTGTATTTAATTAGAGTTATTATCATTTTAAATTAAATGGAATATAATTCCATTTCATGAGGATGCCAATTTATTTATAATTCATTATTGGATTCAAAGAAAATGTTTATTTATTTTAATCTAACCTGTTCTCTTTTTTTAGCCAAAACTTTTATTTTATTTAAAGAAATGTGCACGTTAAATAAAAAAATATATTTCTTCAATTTAAAGAAATTTTTCATTTGAAGCAATCAAAAATTTCTTTAATTCAAAGAAATATTTGGTTTAAAGGAATGAAATATTTATTTAATTTAAAGAAATTTTCCGTTTAAATTAACGAAATATTTCTTTAAATCGAATACAAAAATTGAAAAAAAAAATTTCTTTATATCAAACAAATGTTTCTTTGACCGTATATCAATACTAGAATTTCTTTGATTTAAAGAAAGTTTCTTTGATTCAACAAAAATTTTTTCTGGGTGTGACCTTTAATTTAAGACACTGAAACAGTATACCAAAGAGCAATATCCAATCTGTCATTCTTTTAAAAGTTATCGTGCTAACAAACTATAAAAATCTACAGAGGACCACAGGCAAACAAACAGACAGACAGGCATATTCATCAAAACCAGTTTTTCACATTCAGGGGGCCTCAAAAACGTGGGCATTTGACAAAAATGGGAGTGGGGTCAAATTTTACACAAATCTAATACCTTTCTGATGATAATATAAAAGGAAGTATACTCTCGACGATATTTTACCTAAATCAATTGAATTTAATTGCTTATAAAAATTATTATTGTTTAAAAATATATGATATTTCTCGATCTTCCCTGTAGAAAGACACAAGTGAATTATTATTAATTGTTTAAATAATTTCTGTATGTCTTTAAAAAATATATATTGCTCTTAACATTCGTTAATTGTGCCATTACTTGCAGAATAGAATACCTTTTCACGCTTTGTAGGGAAAAAATTGTTTAAATAAATGAAAACTGTTTAAATAATTACCAAATATTCTTTACAAATATATTATTTTCAATATTCGTTAATTGTGTCATTAATTCCAAAAATAATAACTTTTTACGAGTTTAACCCTTTGTTGCACATATCTTTCTGTTCAGTGAATTTTCTTGAAAATTCTTACTCGGGAGTTTTTGGGGTAGCTGAATACGAATCTGAAGTCAGAATTTCGAATTTTTCAATTGAAGATGGCGGATTCAAGATGGCGATTTCATAATTTTGAAAAAAGGAGATATATGATGAGCTTTAAAATCTCTAGTTGAGGGTTTTTGGGGTCGCCGATTACGAATCTGAAGTCAGAATTTTGAAATTTCCAATTCAAAATGGCGTTTTCAAAATTAAAAAAAAAGTGATATATGAGCTTGAAAATCTCTATTTGGGTTTTTTTTTTAAATCTGTTATCTTGAATTCGAATATTGCTAAATTCTGACTTCAGCTTCGTAATCAGTGACCCCTAAAACCCACGAAGATTTTCAAGCTCGCATATACCTTTTTTCAAAATTTTGGAAACGCCATCTTGAATACACAATATTGAATTTGTATATTTTCAAATTCTAAATTCAGATTTAGATTCGGAATTAGCGACCCCAAGAACCTCCGAGTAGGGGTTTTCAGTTTATTATGTTGAATAGATTCTTCAAAAATTAATTCTTTTATGTTTTTTTATTTATATAACAATTATTATGAAGAATTATGTTAAAAAAGCTATATTCTTATGTTCTCTTACCAATACATTAGCTAATGAACAAAACAACCGACCTAAACACGTGGAAAATTAATTCAATTGCAAAAATCTGAAGTTAAGTTGGTTGGATCCCAAGTTCCCACCGTGCAACTAAGGGTTAAGAATAGAAAATTGTTTAAACAAATAAAAATATTTTGAATAGTTAGAAAATATTTGTAACAGGACGTGCTACTCTTGACAAGCATCAACTTTATAGCATTTATACTGAAAAATAAGAACTTACAAGAGAAAAAATGGTTTAAACAAATAGTAATTTTTTAACGATTGCAAATTATTTAAAAATACTTGGAAACTCGTCTGTCATCGATTACAAATTATTATAGTTTACATTTTTTTCGAAAATCGAGCTTTTTTATTTTAAGCCAAATGTTAACGGGTTACACGGGTTAACGTTGAGAAAAAAAGAAAAAAAATTAAGAAATTTATTTTTCTGGAAAACGAACCAATTGTGTGTGGGTGGGGGGGGGGGGGGGTGCACGGAAAATCGAAAGTCGATTTATTACAGGTATAAATTTGGACCGACATATTGCTCTCTTAGATGGGAGAAAGATTGGATTATTCAAAAATACTAAACTCTATGAGAGGCAATAGTGCTGTTGCAACTGAGAATCCTAAATTGCATACTCATTAACAAACAAAGCGACTAATGCATTCTTCTAAATTAAGCCTGGCCTCTTAGAAGCTGACGTAAAAGCGACCTCATTTATGTTCAAGCATCGCCATTAAAAATATTTTTCAGTAAGTATGACTTATTTTCATATTAGGGTGACAATGAAAAACAAAAAGAGGGTAATTTTATCTTCAAAGATTAAAGAAAAGTATTTATTTCTGCAAACAATTTTTTAACCTTCATTTTTGAATCGCAAGACTTCACACTCTTTCAAAATCGGCTGCAAATTTTTAAAAAGTAACTTGTGTAATGTGTTCAAAAGTTTTATTTTTTTTTATTTCCAATGTTATTTTTCACGAATAAAACAAAAACTACGCGTTCTTTAAAGAAGTGATTATCAAAATATTTATAGAAATTTTTTTTGGATCGTAATTTTTGTCAATTCTTCTTTTCTCGTATCTTGCATGGTTTGAACACAAAATTGAATTTTTGACTATTTTTCGTGCGATCAAAATTTGAATTTTCAATTTTTAACAAAAAAATCCAAACCAGTTTTCAGTTTTTTTTCTTTCACGTTTTTTTATTATAAATGTTTCGCTTCTCTGATAATGTTAAACAATTTAAAAAATTTGCTATAGATTTCAAAATATAGTGTAAAATGCCTCATCAGAATTAGAAGCTAAAAAGTTTATATTTCCGTTAGTTTAAAAGTGCAGGCTTTCAACAACGAAATTTGTAACAATTAAAAAAAAATACATATTTCGCCCTCAATCTAAACAGTTTTCTAATTCCAAAAAGATCATCACAATACACGATGAAATTTTAGGCCATTTCGAAGCCAATAAAAGGCGTGTTGAAAAAAATGGTACTTACATTCATATATTAAAATTGTTTTTAGCAGAAAGACGCGATGAAATTTTAGAGAATTTTCAAGCCAATAAGAAATCTATTAAGGCCATGCGATGAGTGTGTCACGTAACCATATTCGTACTTTACCAACACTTTTTTCATTTCCTAACTTATTTTTACATGAAGCACCACATCGAGTTGAACATTTGGGATAATAAATAAGAAGCACTAAGAAATCTGGCCCTGCTCCTAAATTTTAATAATTATGAAAAAAAAATTTTTGTGAATAATTTTTTTTACTTTTGTAATAATTATTAAATTTTAGGGCCAGACCCAGATTTCTCAGTGCTTCTTATTTATTATCCCAAAATTTCAACTCGATGTGGTGCTTCCTGTGAAAATAAGATAGGAAATTAAAAAATTGTCGGGAAGGTAGGAACCTGGTCACGTGACCCACTCGTCACATGGCCTTAAGAGTATATTACATCACAAGTAGGATTAAGGGTGTTTTTACCACGGGGAGGTCAAATGTTTGCAGGACGAGTAATAAAACCATTGCCTTAGGCCATCCTTTCGCTACTGCTGGAAAAACCATGAACTTCGGCCATGGTTGATATGGTTGAAGATTAATTATCAACAAAAAATGTCATATTTGAAATTTAAAACAAAAAATATTTTTATTTTAATTAAAAAAAAGCTGAATTCCACCAAAAAAGACCAAATGTTCAAGAAAATAGTTCAATGCGCAACCAAATAGATGAATTTCCAATCAAGAACGAGAAATTTTTAACCAACAATTAATATTGAATATTAATATGTTGATTATAAATAAAAACAGTCAAATTCAAGCAAAAAACAAATTTGTTGAATTGTCAAATTAATTTTCAACCTGTGCAACCAAACAGGTGTATTTTTTATTAAAAAGATTATAACAAAAAGGATACATCGTCAAACCTAAAAGACAAGCAGAAACAACATCAAACCTTTTCAATTTGGTTCAAGAGTGCACATTTCCGATCAAAAATACTAACCCAGTGAATCTTTCTTTAAGTCTAATGTTATTGAAAATCTCGTTCAAAATGCAATGATTATAAATATCTATCAAGCGTGGCAGCCATAACATCGATTTTGATTAAAATTTATGAAGTTGTAGTAATTTATGGGTGATGTTTTGTGTCCAAAATATTTTTGAATGATTTGAAAATTCTGGTAACTACACCATTTTGAAATTTTAGATCGATTTTTTAAAATTGTAATACATCAAAGAAAAGTTGGTCTCAACTTTCAGAATGTGTAGCTCCCAGAATTGAAAGAATGTTCGAAAATCCTTTATCCACAAAACGTTAACAATAAAGTACTAGAACTTCACTAAGTTTAATTAAAATCAATCAAAATCAAATCAAAAAGTAAAGTAATAAAAAGCCAATCAGGTTTTCAAACAACAATGATTGTGAAAGTTTCGAAAATATATTTTTACACCACACTTTTCTTTATAGATGTTTTTAATTTTTGTTAACGACTTTCAAAAACATTCATAAAATAAAAATGAGCGCCGGTGCCAAAAGATACGAAAACGGCTAGAATCTATTTTGTGTTTGTTAACGGATTTTAAATGAGAGAAAAATTTGTTTTCGACTCTCGCAACTATTGCTAATCCTCCGCCTTCAAGATTTAGGTGAGATTCAGGTAGTTATTCTCTCTAAAGCAATTAAACCGTCAACAAAAGGGTACCTCCGTCTGCGATTCTACGGTTACCTATTTCTTTCAAACGTGCCACTCAATTCGACAACTGTCGATTTTCGAGTACCCTAATCGGCAAGAAATTATGACTACAAACACTGAAGTGTTTCTGGTCACCAAAAGGTCCTTCTCAGGAATGTACTTATAGAAAAAAGCTCCCTCAACAAACCAAGTTTTTAAATTCTGTAATATTTATTAATAATATTAAAAATGACCATTCTTAAATATAAACTAACAATTGCATGTAACACGTAATAACTATATTTTAGATGTCTAGAATACGTGGATAAATATTTATATTATCTGAAATTATGTTCATTATTCTGTTCAACATAAATAAGAACAAAACTATATGGAAAATCTTAACCCTTTTTAAATATGAATTTGCAATATGTCTAATATCAGAGAATTTAAATTTATTTTCAAGAGTACGGAGAAAAAAGAAGGAAAATATTCTCCTTGAGAAGAAATATTCTGGATACACACCTGATGGTTATAATCCTCTGGCCGCAAGCGGCCAACTTTCCAGGAAGCCGGTTTATAATTTTACAATTTTTTTGGGAAAACCCGGTACCTTCTTTTCAATGTTCAGTAATTTAAATTTTAAAGTAAACCATCGAGTACTAGTCTACAGTCTAGACCCTCTATCAGTCTATCTAGATAGGCTCTTACAAAATACTCAAACAAAAACGGAATGAAATTCTCAGCTTAAAGTTCGAGGATCATACATTTTTTTCGAAAAATACTATATCTTCCAAAAGTTTATGAAATGTTTCTGAATAAAATAAAATGTACCAAACATATTTTAAGTAAACAATTACAATGTAATTGAATACTTCAAGGACTCTCCCAATTTTAGTCCCATATCGGCGACAGAAACGCGCGACTTGATTTACGCGAAGCAAGTAGCGCGATCAGTGATCAATTTTCAATACGCTGTCTGTAGATGACAATGTTGTATAAAATATTTGAATATTTAACTAAAACGGATTCATTTTTCACCAGAAGCATTACATTTGCCTAAAAAATTGATTTTCAACCAAAAGACAAGTTTCCAACAAAATATGTATATCAATTTTTAACAAATTAGTTCAACTTTCAACCGAAGTGATAAATTTTCAACTAAAGTTATGTATGAAAAATGAAAGTTAAATTTTTCGTTTAAAAAATAAATTTTTAAGAACAACATTTAACCAAAGACATACATTTTCAACTAAGAAGATGATTAACAAACAAAAAACGAATTTTTAAAAAGAGAGTTGAATTTTCAACCAAGCAAGATTTTGGCTGAATTTACATGACTAAAATATGAATTTTTAGGAAAAAGTAAAATCACCCAAATTAAAAATAAATTTGGGCACTTGATCTATTTTCCTCAATATTCATAATTTACATATTTCCAGGTATATTAGTAGTAAACAAAAAGACGAACAAATTATCCTGATGACTTTTCTTGATAAAAATAAATGAATGGAGTAATAAAATTTTTAATTTAAAATAGAAAAAAACGAAAAAGAATATTTTAAGCCAAACAACGCACGATATGAAAAAAAAGTCAAGAGGGAGAAAGACGTTGAATTTTCAACATCGTATACAAGATTGTCATAACACCGTTTTGAATTTTTCTACATAACCAAAATTCAAATGTTAATTGCACAAAAGAGAATGAAAAATCAAAAATTCAATTTTATGGTCACACTATGGTCTACATATTTGTTATTATTCACTTTTTGATAGGACAAGTAGCTTTTGTTGTATTCGTAAAAAAAAATTAAAAATTAAATTAAAATCTTGGACAAGGCGCAAGCTACGATGAGAAATAATTATAGACAAACGTTGTTCATCCAAAAAAGAGCTACACATTATATATTAATCATTTTTTATATAATGCGTATTTTTTGTTTGGTTATTAAAAAAAAATATTAAAAATGAAAAAGTTACATTTTTGGACAAAAAGTATGAAAATAATTGAATAGAAAAAAATTGCATATCCAAACAAGAGTAAAAACTCATAGAAATTTGTCATCAATAATTTGTTGATAGGTCACGAAGTTTTTGTTTTAATCGTAAAAAATAACATTCAAAATAAAAAATTAAATTTGTTGAAAAGCGGCATAAGTACGAAAAAAATAAAAAGACAAAATTTGTTCAAACAAAAAAGATCTACAAATTTCTTATCACTCATTTTTATATAGAATGATTCGATTCAATTTAAAAATAAATGAATTAATTTTTGTATCGAATAAAATTTTTCGTCTAAATTCTATCTACAAATTTGCTTAGAATGACTTCACGCTGGGATGTGAATTTTTAGGTTAAATCGTAAAAATAACATTGAAAGTAAACAAATTGAATTTATGGAAAAACGACACAAGTTGCAATTAAATGTTTAGGAACAAAATTGTTTGTTTTTTTTTAATGATGCGCACTTTTTCCTAATTATAAAAACAATAATATGAAAATACGTATGCACCAATACCAATGCATATTATGAATTGCAATATACAGTCCACCTTCTCACTAGTGCCGCGCTCCGGCTTGTAGGGGAATAACTTTTCTCGGAACGAGATTCTCCCACCACTGTCACGCTGCCGGGCAGGCACGAATTTCGGAAGCAGTTTCTGAATAGTGCCTCGTTGCCATTAATGCCTCGTTCAGAAGTAAAAGTGTAAATTCGTATAACCTTCGCGCGGCATTATTGAGAAAGTTGGATCCGAACTATGGGTTAGTAGGGGAAAGTGCAGAAGTGGGTGTAAAGCTCGAGCTCGGATCAAGACTAACGGTAATATTGAGAGCGGCAATAGTGAGAAGGTGAATTGAAATGTAAATTTATGAAAATTATAGATATTTCAGGATATCTGAAAATAAAAATTAGTGCAAAAGAAGGAGCAAATATCAAAGTAATCATAATAAATCAAACTTGCATTTTATTTTACAATGTCTGAATAATCGAGTGCAAAGCGCGAGATACGCGATGTGAATGTGTTCGCGAATGCTGAAGGAGCTTTAAAAAAAGAGAATTCACAATTGCCAAATAGCATGAAGCGCGAGAACCAACAGTCGCGCACCGTGTATTGAGGTTTCTTTGTTTTGATTTTTTAGGGTTAATTAAAATTATAATTTTTCAACAAACGTTTACATTATCTACATTAAACATGCTTCACGTAATATTTTTAAGAATTTCTTTCTTATTGCCTATCTGAAAATTAACTTATTAAAATGAACTTACAATGTTCAAAAATTTTTAAAGTTAATAACAACATAAGCGTGTCTCACTGGTTGAGGAAGTAAAAAACTGAGGGAGGGAAAAGGGGAGAGGGGAGGTTATACATTTTTAGATTGATCTTAAATTTAAAAACTTAAAAATTTCTTATCCTACCGAATATTTTTTGAAAATAAGTATATCGATTAGAATAAATTATAAATGTTTTCGAATTTATAATTTTATAATTACGAGACCGATCACGCGCTCGAGCGCGCGTGTTTTCGTCATTCGAGATACTTTGTATATATTACTGATTTTTTTT
>JAAAKG020112035.1:0-15420 GCA_010014905.2 Druon quercuslanigerum
AGAGACCGGTTATGGCCAGTTAGAACCCACTTCTAACCGGGTTCTAACCGTGTTCTATCCGACATTTTAAGCAGGGCAGAGTTTATCCAGATTGGATACCTCAACTTTTACACATACTCCAAAACCAGATTTCAAATCTAATTTCTTTTCTTTTCCCTCATCCCTCTTATATAATTTTACTTTTTTTAAATTATTACATTAAAAAATATTGCGCAATATTTCCCGAACTCTCACCTCTCCCCTTTCGTAATAAGAGGACTATAACGGCTTCTCTTGACCCCGCCACTCTTCAAAGCTTTGCGTAGCATATAGATGACCCCAAAAAGGGTTGAAAAATTTGTCAAAATTGCGGAAGTTATTCCATGTTGAATTTTGGTACGGAATTTTTTTAATTCCATATTGATATTTCTAAAAAATTTAAGTTCTTCTCGAAAGGGCACTATTTTATATTTTTTATGTAGCACATAAAAGTTCCGCATAATTTTACCTTTGATATAAATAAAAAGAAATCCATGAAGAGTTTTATGGTCACCAAGCTATCGTCATTTTATTTGAGAGCCACACGAGGACAGGGAGCCACAAGCATGAAATAAGCCCCCAATTCATTATTTCAGTGGATTTGAAGCAAACTTAAAACTAAAGAGATTTTCAACCCGTTAATTACGGATCCAACGTCCAAAATTCAAAATTCAAAATGTTGAATCTAATATGGCGAATATGGTAAAATTCATATATTTTGGTGTACAGTTACGATTTATCATTTTTAATTTTGAAATCTCGACACCGGATTCGTATCAGCGGTTCGGAAAATTTGAGGCGCTTTTTCTAGTGCCTTGGCTCATTGCGTGGGCCTATTTATGATTCTCAACGTTATTATTGTTATTACTATTTTTTTCAGAATAACATAAAAAATAGGATTACCCATATCTTATATTGTTCCATGTAACTATTAGAAAGGTATGTCTTAAATATTACTTGTTATAGTATATTTGACGTGAATCATTCATTAATGCAAAATATTTCCTAGGAATATGTTTAAACAGTCATCATATTTTTTTAATCATACCGTATGTGTACATAGTTGTTAGGACTGATAAGTGTTATCAAGGTGTCAATAATTATTCTTCGGATTACGTCAGTGTTTTTTCTGCCTGCATGACGCAATACGCTGTATTTTTAAAAGTTAATATTATTTGCAACAACAAATTGTTTTTTTTAATCATGGAACTTAAATGCTTAGAAGTTTATATGCCAGGCGAAAACACTAAATAGCACATTATGCGTCGAAGGTAATCTGACAGGCGAGTTGAATACAAGCCAACGGCGAGTGCTGCACACTTAAAAAGAGTCTTACTAAATACTTTCTGCACCTATCACACGTTATTTATTTTTTTCCCGTGAATTATCTCTGTCAAGTGTCAATGCGATTAGCTGATCATATTTACGATCATCACCCTCGGCATCATATCTCATCATATCTCACACCCTAGCTGGAAAGTAATTTTGAATGAAAAAGCGCAAGCTCATCGGCGAAAAATATAATCTTGCTCGATCTGCTCAGACATGTACACTGCTAGAAATTTTTGCAGAAATTTTAAAAGACACGTTACTAAAACTTTATGCAGAATTCGTTTCTAATTTTTCCTAAGAGGGAACATAAATTTCAGCAATGGTAACTGCATAAAGCTTTAGTATTCTTTAGTTGTTCTTTATTTGTTTATATGTTCTACCTTTTAAGGGTTTGAGAGTATTTACATAAGCATTACATGAATTGTTACAAACAAGCAATCTATACTATCTTAGCATCTATTCGTTACACATCGTCTTAATTACTGGTCTTACTTCTAAGCGATTGCGACCTTGCCCAGGGCTTCCTCTTCTCCTTACCATTATCAATCTCCAAATTGGATTCTATTCTGCAGCACTACTTTCTAGTTCTCTTTTAGGAGGCATCTTTTTTCTACCCTGAGTCACTAGCCCCCCCCCCCCCCCTTATCTCGGGTTTTCCAGATTCTTTCCCCTGACTGGTTTCTTTCAAAATCCACTTCACTCTCTTTCTTCCTCCCTTTCATCTCTACGTTCATCACCTGTGCGCATCTTTAAGACAAGCAGCCATATTTCCTGATCATGCCTTCACACTCTACACAGATTCTCTTTTTCATTCATCCAATACTTGCATGCCCTTAAAACCTCACTTATTCTAATTCTCACCACTATATTCCATTTGCTCTTTTTTTAGTCTTTTCCAGGTACTCTAGTTCCTCCTGAATCTTAGCCATTCGATATCAGCTGTTGTACCTTGACTCCATAATTTTCTTTCATCTTTACTCTCTTTGCCTTGCCGTCATCTCTTTCTCTATTTCGTGCCATTCTCTATGTCTTGGAAGTTAGATCTAAAAACTCAGTTTTTCGAAAAAGTTAAATTGTGCTAAATTATGCTGGACTTGTGCTCGTTTGTGCAGTAAACGGTTTTTTGAAAAATCAAAACTTAAAGGCGCAAAAAGATAGGTTGTGCTAGGCGGCTCGAAGTATACACCATTTTTTTCAGGAAATAAAAATTCTAAACACCCAAAAACTGTTGGGTCTTCTACGTTTTTTTTGAGTTTGACATTTTGTGTTTTAATATGACAACGGTTGGTCTTACAGAATTTTGTTGGAGGGGAGAAATACTGCATCTTGTGGAGAATAACTCAGCACAATTTTTAGTTTTTCGAAATTTGATTATTTTTGGGTCTGGTACGGTTTCTGAGTTTGACATTTCGGGGTTTAATATGCAAATGGTTGGCCCTAAAGAATCTTGTTAAAAGGAATAAAGACTGTATTTGTCCAGCCCAACTCAACGCAAGTTTTAGTTTTTCGAAATTGGGTTATTTTTGGGTTGTGTATGTTTTGTTTGAGTTCGACATTTTGGGTTTTAATATGACAACTGTTGATAGTACAGAGTTTTGTTACAGGAAACAAATACTGCATTTGTCGAGGTCAACTCAGCACAAGTTTTAGTTTTTCGAAATTGGATTTTTTTTGGGTCTGCTACTTTTTTTGAGTTTGAAATTTTGGGTTTTAATATGAAAACGGTTGATCATTCACAATTTTTTTAGAAGCAAAAAGGCTACATTTGTCGAGCACAATTTAGCACAATTTTTAGTTTTTCGTAATTTTTGAAAGTAATAATTTTTTTTTCATGGAGCGGTTAGGTTTTTGGAATTTTTCTTTCCTGCGAAACATTGTGTATATTTCGAACCGCCTAACACAACCTTTCTTTTTGCTCTAGTGAAAACTTGTGAAAAACTTAGAAAAAATAAGTTGTGGATCTAACTTCCGGGACGTCCATTCTCTACCTCTCACTTGCATACCACATTCAAATCGCATTTCATATCTTAACTCTTTTCATTTCGAGCGACCCATGTTTCCCCTCCTCTCTTTATCCGTAACCTCCCGTGCACACGCTTGTATAATTCTGATTCGCTCGCCTCTTCATAGTTTATCTTCGAAATTCCAGCCCCATTTCAGATGTCTAATAATCATTTCCTCTCGTCTTATTTCTTCCCTTAGCATATATGTAGCCTGGACTGCTCCAACTCACTCCCATGAACCATCTAAAAAATCCCTCATGCAGACTTTCCACTCTCTTATGCTCTTTCCAATCCCCACTTTCCACACCATAGCTTAACACTGAACAAAATAGCACAACGAACATCCACACTTTCATCCTCCAGTCGCCCTTGAACCTTATTTTACCTATACCACATACTTGTTCCATCACTTTGCTCGCGAATTCTAATCTCTTTCTCATCTGCAGCTGACTTCCCCTTCTTGTTTCAAACTAAAATCCTAGGTAGCAAAACTTCTCAACCAGATCTATCACCACGCTATTACTCTTTTATTCACATTCTACATTATGCCTCTGATTTCTGAAACACGTAATCTTAGTCTCATTGCGTTCAATCTCAGATCCTTTACGCTCACGTACTCTTCGAACACTCTCATTATCAGATTCATTCGTCTTTTATCATACGGTACTAGTACTACGTCATCTCCATATGCTAGTGAATACAGTTTGCCTGTTCCTAATGTTGTCCCTCCTTTCTCTTTCCTATCAATCTTCTCCTCTAAGTCTACTAGAAGAACACTAAATAAAAGTGGTATCTACTTTGGCCCCAGGCCAAAGCGTCTCGTCACCCGCTAGGTATGGGCTGGTCAGCCTCTAGAAACGGGCTGGTCAGTCGGTAGACATAGGATGGTCAGCCACTAGTTATGTACTGGTCAGCCGCGAGTTATTGTCTCGCCAGCAACTAGTTAATGGCTGATTAGACACTAGTGGGAGGATGTTTATCAGCTGGCAGCAGATTGAACCCATTGGGCTCCGATTAAAACCCGTAATTAAAACCGATTTATTAGATTAATTTTAATCGGGTGTAGGGATGGAGTTTACTGTTGCAATCAAATTTAGCTTCTTTTATACCATCTTTTTATTGTTAAATGTTAAACTTAATATAATATTAATCACGTTGAATGGTAGATAAAAGATAAGTTACAAAGTTAAATTTCCTTAGTCTTATCTGCTACTTCGTTTTGCTGCATTTCCCTCAAAGCTCGAAACCTGTCCCAGTCGAATGCGTTCAAGATTGTATCTCCTAGACTTTGAAAAATCTTAGTCTCCGTGAGCCCAATTTCTGTTTTTGAATTGTAATTGGAGAACAAAATGGCTAAATTGACCAGTTTAAAGCTTATTATAATCTAAAAGGATTCGCACCCAAACGCACTTTTACGCATTTATTTAAGAAGAAAAATATTTATTACGTTTCATGACTTTGCAGAACTCGGTATAGAGTCTCTATCAACAGGCTGTAACAAACCTTCCTTCTGTAAAAAAGCCGAACATACAATGTATTATTGTTATATTCAATTCAAACTGCCAGGAAAAAAATAAATTATGAACTGGTGCTTAACTAAAAAGTTATATAATATTGTTAAAAATATTGAATTCAATATCTAGTTTATTGCCAAAAAATTGTTATGTGTTTTTTCTTTAAAATATAAAGAGTTGGATTTGAATCAAAAGTATAAAAAGAAACTTCGAAAGAATTTAAGATAGGACCGAACTTCGAAAAGTATTAAAAATGATATTTAAATTAACTAGAATTTCAGAGTAAAAAGAATTTTACAATATTTTTTTACAGGTCAATAAAGCAAAAAGACACAAAATTTTGTACCTACAAATTCTTTGCGCAATGTTTTATCGTTGAGGTTTATATCGTCTATGTTTTTGAATTTCTTTAAAGTCTTTATTGGAAACTCCAAATCATATTTTTCAGCAAAATCTTCGGCTAAATATTCTATCAAATTTGAAGAATTTGGCTTTCCAGTGCCCAGGCGTGCTATTTGTTTCCTTATCTCCTTTTGCTAGAGACGTAGGCTGTAGATTGCTTTGAGGATAGGCTTAAAAAGCAAAACATGATTTTCTAGTTTTTCTTCTATAATAGATAAAAAGTAGGTTTGTATTTACCATTTAGTTCATAACTTAATAAAGATTTGGTACTTTTTATGCCTCCGCTTTTCAGGTTAACTTTTTGCTGGATTATTATATTATAAAAAAATAACAAGAAAATTTTGGCACTTCGTGACACTTGATCGACATAAACTAGTAGTGTTTCCGAGGGGTCCGAGCCAATCAGTATCAGAATACTTCAAGTTGTGACGTTAACTAGCAAAATATTTGCACGCCGAGGGCCAAGAAATAAATTCCAATTGCTTGGGAAAAACTTTATTTTTTTAATGAGTTGGAAAAAATATCTGTTAACTATAGTTAAAAAATGTTAAATATAGACACTGTAACTTTTTTGAAATGTAAACAAAAATTACTGTATCGAAATTCGATTTTTTTGTTCTTGGCTCGCTGATCAGCGCCCGACCTGAACCAGACAATAATGTCAAGGTGATAAGAAAAAAAGTCTTGTTTTTATAGTTTAAATTTCTTATTTTTTATTCTTTGAGATACCCTGTAACTTTTTTGAAGTATGTCAAAAAAATTTTTTGATGGAAAATATGATTTTTTTCGTTCTTGGACAGCTGGCCAGCACCAGACCTGGACCAGACGAGACTGTCAAGGTGATAAAAAAATTCTTGTTTTGATAGTTTGATAGGATAAACTTTCGCCAAATAGCATGTAAACTTTAACAGTCGGAAATTTTACATGCAACAAAGTTTAACTTTAGTTTTTTCTGTGTTCCTTTATTGACCACACCCCCTAACAGATCCTTGAAATACGTCGTCCACACTTTCATCTCGATTTCTTCATTTATGCGCCTTCTTCCCCCTCTTTTACTGCTTTTCACTTCCCACTTCCTCCCTACCTTTATTCCCTCTCTACCTGTTCAATGTACCTTCTTTCTTCTTCTGTCTTTTTCCCCTTATCATTATTTCATGCTTTCTCTTTCTCCTGTTGAATTCGTCTTTTTCCGTTTCCCTTTTCCCCATTTTCTTACATTCTCCTGCAACCTTTCTTTACTTTTCCTGAATTCATCGTCTCACCAGCCTCTCTGAACCTCCTTTTCTTTTTCTCTTGGTCTCACCTCTTTCCTTACACCTGCCTATTTTTAATTTTCTTTCCATCTTTATTTCCTTCTTCTCCGTACCGCGCTTTAGACCTCCATGATTGAATTTCGCGATTACTGGAAAGTTCTCAGAGCCTATCTCATTGCCCACATTCATTCCAACCATCAGCTTCCTTATTTTTTCTTCTACAAGAATGTAGTCTATTACGTTGTCCTCTATACCCGCATACGTAAATTCCCCTTCTTCCACCCCTCTGGTATTGCCGTTAAATATAAAGCATCCTGCCTCTCCCAACTATTTCAGTAGCCTCCTACCTTCCTGATCTGTTTCCTTGTGTTTCGAGTTTCTTATAAGGCCCTCCTTTTCTGTATCCCACACTTCCCCCCTTCTTCCCAGTCCACGCATTTAGGTCCCCGAAACCAACAGCCAACCCGTCTCCTTTTTCTCTATCCATTTCTTTATTGTTCACCGCCCTCCCTCTTCTCATCTTCACCTGTACACGCATACAACCACTTCTCCTACTTTTATTTTTCTCACCATTGTTCCGTCCTGTTCTTCCATATACTCTCGTTTTTCTTCCACTACGATCACTTCTTTTCTTACCCCTGACACCAGTCCACCCATTCCTCTCCCTTCCACGTGATCCTTTCTCGCTGCTTGCACCTTCCACACGTATGCTATCGATAAAATTTTTTTTATGCCTTTCCAATCTTTCTCATCTGCTCAAGTTTCACTCATTATGATAGTCCCATTTTGTAGTAATTATCAGTTACTGTAACTAAACGTTTCAAGACATTAACATTTTTTGCCGATTCATTAATTTTAATATAAAATAAGTAGTAATAAGTAAATAAATTTTTTCAATTAAACTTTTCTTTCAGTATTCAGCATACCCATATCTCGAGAGAATTTTTTTTAATTTGAAAATTAAAATTTTTATTGTGATAAGCCAAATTTCAGATGCGATACAATTCTAACCTCAACACTAAAGCCTTATTTTCTCAAAATCGAATTACGTTTTTTGTTTCAAACTTTCCCCCCTGTATTCAACAACTCAACATCTCCGGAATATATATATATATTTTTTTTAAATTAATTATTTAATTTTTTATCACTGTCCGAAGACTACTCGGGCCGTGTGAAAAAAAATGTCAACCTGATTTTGTTAACTTTGTGCAATATTGACTCAAAACTGTTAAGTTATTAGCTGTTCAACTTTCTTCCTATCGATTCAGGAATACGTCAGCTCGACAGAATATTTTTGTTTTTCGTTTTCATTGCGAATGCGATTTGACGGAATGTTTTTTTCCTCTACTGTAAAATTGCCATTTTGTCCCTTACCTCCTCACCACTCAATTGAAATCTGGATTGATTATTAATTTACGCAGCTGCTGCTTTTCATTTACGATCCTGATTTACCTTTTTTGAAGCTCATTTACGATGCAGATGATCGCAGTATCTTGTAACAATTTTATTGCAATGATAATTAATTCGTTGATCAACCGAGTTTCTATAGGTCGTTGCCTTACTCGCAATTTTCACACTTTTTCCGGTTTCTGCTTCTCATTTAAATTTCAAATTCCTTTCACGCTTAAGATCATTCAATATTGAAAAAATACCTCCATAACACACAATAATGTAGAAATATTGGTAGAAATTTGTTGTAATCATTCGCAATATTACAAATGAATATTGTTACAAGGTTCAAGAAACATTTACATATCCGACATAGGCAATATTGAGATATTAAGGTCCATCAAACTAGCACCTCCACAAACGAAATTCCCAAATTTTTTTGCATCAGAATTTTGGACTTTTTTCGGGCTGTATTGTGGATTTTTGGGCTCCACTACTGTTTATGAAAATTCAAATTTCGAGTCGACGTGCTGGTTTGCATCAAGCCAGCACCGACAAACGGCACAGATTTTTTGGCTCCAACCCTTAACGTTAAAAGCAGCATCTTATTACCAGTCACATATGACTTCGTCAAAAAATAATATTTTTTAAATTTTATACTGCAAATGAAGTCTCTGATTTTTGGGCTCTTCAAAAATACAGAAACCGATTTTTGGATTACCACCCTTATCGTAAAAAACCAGCCCCTTGTTACCAGGCAGATATGACTTTTTCCAAAAACAATAAATAATATATAATAATAAAACCAAAATTCTGCTATTCTTTGTTTTTTCCGAAGTTGAGTTTTTACATAAGGGCAAGTTTTATTTTTAGTAGGGGTGGTTTTTGGAAATTGGTTGTTCGTGCCTTTAAAAGCCCGAAAAAAGCCTTAAATTCTGTTTCGAAATTTGAATTTTTTAAAAGTAGTGGAGCCCATAAAAAGACCAAAAACGACCAAAATTCTGATACAAAGTAATTCGGCAATTTTGTTTCTGGAGGTGCTAGCGTGATGCACCTGAGATATTGATAGAATATCTCTATAAAAAATTTTTTAAATTATATTCTAGAAAGTTTCTTTCTAAATTTATTTTCTGTTTATGTTATTTTAAATTACTTATACAGCTATCAGTAACTTATATGCCCTTACTTCAAATTAATTAAGAAAAAGCCACGTATAGTTATATCTTTATTTGTAATTCTATTTATATATAAAATAGCTGTGCCTTGTGGCGGCGGCTTCACTGCCACGGATTGACCGCAATGATTAATACTATACATCATGAACAAACGGAAATGCAATAAAAGAAGTATAAAGTTATAAAAAAATATGTAAACACATACTGAAGAACTATTTATTACTTAAGAATAAATTAACTTATGAATGGACTACGCATTTAAATATCAAATTTTTCATTGCATTCCATGTTATTTACATGTTTTCTCTTGATATTAAGTTTGAACATGAAAATACCGGAATGGAATAAACGTAAGATTTTAAGTATTTATAGTAAAGTTTTGGTTTCAAAAATGCGAAGTCGTCAGTCAAACTTGAACTAAAGTTAGAAAAAACTCTGAGAAGGTAAAATAGAAATAAAAATTTGGATACAGAACATAGAAACTGTATTTTTCGAATGTTGATTATAAAAACTGTATCCACTCTAAATGCAAAAAAAGAATTAAGAACTGAAAAAAATGAAATGAAAAAGGTGTTTTTGAATTTTAAATCATATAACTCGTACTCAAGTCGGAACTCAACTTGGAAAAAACTGAGAAGGTAACACAAAAATATGAACTTAAATACAGAAAATTGTAATTATTTTTAATTAGAAAAATTGTACTCGAGTATGCTCGAGTATACTCGATTGATCAAAAACTGCGGCTGTGCCCCCCTCCTATCTTCACCTCACCTAATTCCACTTCAATACTCTTACGATGTCTCTGGAAGCCCAGAGAACGCATGTGCAAAATTTGGTGCCAATTGCCAAAAACTGGATTTTTATTAGCTGCACGTGTTTAAGGCCACATGATTTAATATATTTCAAAAACTGTGCCCCTACTCCATTATCCCCAATATTCGTACGACCTGTCCGGGAGCCTAAAGAGTATGTGTGAAAAATTTGATGTCGATTGGTCAAAAACTGCGGATAATGTTACGAGCTGCCTGGATGCCCAAAGAATATGTGTGCACAAGTTGGTGCCGATTGTCAAAAACTATGAATTTGCATAATTATATACGTCTTAGACCACTTGATTATATATTTCAAAAACTGTGCCCCCCCCCTCCTCACTCCATCAGCACCAGATATTCGTACGACCTGCCCGGGAGCCCAAAGAATAAGGGTGAGCAATCTTATGCCAATTAAAAAAACTACGAATGTGCCCCCCCCCCATATGTCCCAAATATATTTCACAAACTGTCCCTTCTTCTGCATCTCCCCCTTCCCGGCCTGCCCGGGAGCTCGAATAATTAGTGTGAAAAATCATATGCCTACTGGTCAAAAACATCGGATGTACTCCCTCTTATCTGTCCCAAATTTCCGTTTGACCCGCCCCATACTCTTCCGAGCTGGCTGGGAGCCTAAAGTATATGTGTGCAAATTATGGTGCTGATTTTCAAAAACGGCTGATTTTCATAACCATCATGCGTTTGCGGCATCTATTTATGTTCTCTGAGTCTTCGTTCAGTCTATGTTGCACTTCGTAGACTTCTCTCCGAAAGACTTCGACTTCTCTGATTTGGGCGGGTGCTCGACAGTAACTGTACGGCCTTGGAAGAGTCGAGATGGGTCAGAGAGAAACTCTTCTCTCTGACTCACCTCTCTCTCCGCTGTAGACTTCTTTTATCGTCAGATAGTATCCGTATTTTCTGAATAATATGCTGCATGCTGGTCAGCAGCTTTGAGTTGTTAAGTGTGTGATAACGGATCCGGAGTTCGCGCGGGAACTTTCGAATCTTTAAGTAAAATTCCTGCCAGATGTTATATAGTCAATCACACACTGATTGCGGGACGCGTACTGTTTTGTCCAGCCTATCTTTATGGCTAGTTGATGCATTCGTCTTTTGGCCTTATGATCAACCGTTAGTTTTGTTTTACGTTTCGAATCGTCCAAAGCTCTCGGAAAATTGTCCACGAAGCTCTTCATCCATTTCAGACAGATCTTTAGGCTTGGGAGAAACCTGGATGTTGATGTTTCTCCGGCTCGTGAAGCATCGCTCGTCCTCTATCGGATGCCTCCCCGCGATTGGTCTTGTCTCCTCTCTTTCTCTGCTGCCGGCCCCTTACATAGCACCTTTTTTGGAGTACTTCGGCATGGTTTCGAAGACGTTGATGCGAAAAGTGCACCACAGAGCATGCAGTCGCGCCATGTAAGTATCTCGTTCAGGGGTTACACTCGCATCGCAGCATTCTAGCGAGTCGTGATTTTGGAGCTCTCTCCACTTAAAAGCCCCAAGATTCTGTTAGTTCATCGAATTGACTACATCTTTATTGGCTCCCGCAGCTCTAGAGTGGTCAACATTGTTGGCCGATCCATTGTCGGGAGCCCTGCGCGTTCTATTGTTTTGAACTGCACTTACTATAACTATGTTTGGTGTTATCATTGTTGTTCCCACGAGAAGCTAGGGAAAAGGGTTCGTCCATCCTTGTGGAGCTCCGAATACAAGGATAAGGCTGCGTACTCTGAGAGGTTGCCCGGTATCTCAGAGTCACCGTTCTACACACCTCACGCAGGTGCCATTCAGCTTTCGGCACGATTGTCACACCTCCGATTGGGGGTTAATTCCTTCGGGACCACCCCTGGACAATTGTCCGCGGCTACTTTTTAATTTTTTGTAAACATATTCAGCAGAAACCCTTGGTACCGGGACCCTCTATCCGCAACCCGAGGATTAATATATATATATATATGTATATATATATATATATGTATATATATATATGGGGCATTCTTTTTAAAATCGATCACCCTCTATCCAAAAATCGTGGCAATTAAAAATATGGGATCAGGCTCTGGGGTACCAGGCTAATTTTTTCTTAAAAGTTCATGCAAATCAAATATTTTCCCGTCTGGCACATCAAAAACGCATTCTATGGGCGTTACGAACCCATTTATTTAACAAGAGGAGGCTGTTATTTCTTGTTTGTGAAAAAAGTGATGCACTTTGACCTCTGGTGGGTTTGCCCGTTCTTTGGTTCGAAAAAATACGCTATGTAGGCATAGTATGGTTTGAGTACGTAGTGGCCATAAACAAATTTACAGTCATCAATTTGGTTAATTATTATATTCTGTTTATCTATTATAATCCTGTCCAAATTACGAAATGCGTGAGGTCAGGAATGGCTGGCTGATTGGGTAGCTTCTGCCATTGACCCTGGAACGTTCTTTACCTCAAAAATTATATAGTTTCGAGAGAGTAGCAAAGAAATTGTACAATTTTGTCGGCAATTCATATAGTAGTCGCATTATGATTTGCACCTAGTGTGTATTAACATACATTAATCTGCACAGTTCTCCTATCACAGTAAGTTTTGTTATTTATAGTAGCAACCAGCATTTAAATTCACACGCTACATGATCGCGCAGAAACTCCTGTAGGAATAGGACTTTTAAGATAAAAGTGAAAAATGATAGGGGAGTGGTGCAGGTTCATGTATGCAGGTTCATGTATTTTTTCAAAAAAAAAACGGATGTTTACCCCGAGATCAAACTGAATAACGTTTTTCGCAAACAAGAAAAAACTACCTCCTCGTGTTATTGAAATGGGTTAGCGGTCATCCTTTACACCCAGTATAAGTGTGTTTTTATACGATTAATATTTATATTTGCTTCTTCATCTGCGTACATTGACCATTTTTTTTTAGCGACACCAAAAATCCTTATATTGATACCCAACTCGTACTTTCGATATAAAATGGTGTTTAATCTTTTCAGGCGCCATCTTAAATCCGCCATCTTAAACCTGCCGTCATGGAATTTTAAACAACTAATAGTAAATTCGTAATCAGCGACCTCAAAAACACTTATATTGATACCCAACTCGTATAATAACGTTAATTTACCTTGCAAATTGAAGTATGTGGGGGAGGGGTGGCTGATTTGACAGAGAATGCCTCATATATAGTCAATGCTATTTTACATTAATGATGTTTAAAAAACTATTATCATTTGGCGATTCGGATTTCCGTAGGAACCATCTTCAGTGCCTAATCTACACACGTATAAATTTTCAAGTCGATCTATGGAATGGTGTGGCCGGTATCGAGCCTCAGCGGCACACATTTGAATTTTGTATTTTGTAGAAGATTAAAAATAACACTATTTTTTGTTTGATGCTGAAGAAATTCTTCCTTTAAGTTTATGTACTTTTAAGAGAGGCAAATTTTCCGAGAAACATTGTGTTCAACGGATATTGTGATTCAGGATTACATGAGCACTATGTTTAAAAATGCTGGCACTTTTCATATTGAACCCTGTAAAATAATAAAATAAATAAAAAATAATTAAAAAAAACAAGTATTATTAAAAAAATAGATTTCATGAGATAGCCTAAAACGGGGAAAATGGTAAGTTTGTATTGTCATATAGTCTATAAAATAATCAATAAAAACTATTTCTATAAATATGAAGCTGAGTAACCTAGATATATCTTGCATGAAACTAAAGATAGGATTTGACAAACGGAGGATAAATTATTTAAATTTCTTGCTTGCCTACATGCAAATTCTGATCCTGCTCGAGGCAATATCGTTGCTCCAGTAAACAGTTTTACCGTCGTCAGAAAAGTGTATAATGTAAAAATCTAAATTTGTTTCAAGAGTATTTTCTTTACTGTAAACAAGTTATAAACCAATTAAAAAAATTCCTGCTATGTATGTATTTTATGGGTTATTGTTGGTTATTAATAATTCAATGTCAAAAATTGTCACTTTACCCAGCTTGACATTAGAATTTTTGATAGCCGATAAAAAGTTCGCGGGAATATGGACCTGGAAGTGAAAAATGTTTTTTGTTTCTAAAGAAGCTGCGACAAATATGAACCCCATTTAGTCAAAATGAACCAAAAACTATAAATGAGCTCTAAATGATACCTTAGTTGGTTTTCTAAACGATCCCAATAGTAATTAAGCCTATTTATAAAGAATCTATTTTTCGCTTTGCACACTTCGACATTTTTTTTAATTAATCAAATAATTTTTACCTTAAATCACACATGTAATCGTAGTCTGATGGACATAACTTAATGAACATTATTAAATATAAAAATATTAACGCAATTAAAATAGATATAATGACTTGATAAATATCATTTGCAGGTTATGTAGTAAAGTTTTCAACATAAAGGCATCTTCATATGTAAAAAACTTTTCATACCAAGTCGTCTGTCGATAACCGTAAATCGATCCCTAATTTACCAGACCTACTTTGCAAGCGTTTGGCTTATGGATGCGCCTTCAGGTTCTTTTCAAGAGTGCTCTAAACGAAGCCTCTCCACAGGTATCTATTTGACCTCAAGTTCTAAATGATGCCAACTTTTATTTGAGCCGCAACTTTAGTGAACCCCCCAGTTTTTTCTGTGATTGATATTGCTCGAGGCCATATCAGAGATCCAGGAAACAGTCTCTGCCATCAGGTAGTTGGATAATTTAGAAATGTAGGAGAAGAAAATTAGTGAAAGAATATTTTTTAATATTATTCGTAATTATTCTACAGTTTTCAAGAGAAAGAGTGCCAAAATTGTACATATGGCTCATGTAATCCTCACTCACAATAGCCGTTGATCACAATATCTGAAAAATTTGCCTCTCTTAGAAGTACACAGAAGTTCAGAAGAATTATTTCTACAGCATCGAACAAAAAATGTTGTTATTTTTAATATACAGTATCCTCCCACTTAACACCAGAGGCTGGGACTGGGATTCGCGTTATGTGAGTTCCTCCACCACATCAAAAATCTTTCTCCCCTTGGGTTTACTCTCATATCTGACTGGTTTAGAAAATCAAATCTATTCAAAAAAGGTAATGTCAAAATTTGACAGTTGAGTAAACATGTAGCAGAAAACATTAGTTATGTTAACTTTACGTACGAATCCTAAAATATGTGTGGTTAATTCCAAGTTTTATTCATAACAAAATGGAGTACCCTAGAGTGGAAAGGCATTGATAGCCATTGATAAATTAAAACTAACTTACTGAATAGGTTACATTGAATGCCAACATTTTTTAAAAAGTCGGTAGTGGGATCAAAACGAGTAGGGAAGTCGCGATAAGCGGTAGTGCGATAAGTCGGAGGTTACTATATATGTAAATAGAATGACAAATAAATATGAAATCGTGAATTTCTGTTACTATATTTAAAATAAGGTCTTATAAGATAGTTAAACGTATATAAATTTCTCAATATAGTATATATATATATATATATATATATATATATATATATATATATATATATATATATATATATATATA
>JAAAKG020112046.1:0-15419 GCA_010014905.2 Druon quercuslanigerum
ACAAAAGTTTCAATAATTTCACAAGCATTACCGAATATTTCAAAAATACTTCAAACATTTCGCAATGGTTTTTAAAGAACTCCCAAAAATTTCACAAAGAATAAAATTATGAAAATCATTTTCCGAAATATTTAAATAATTTTACAAATAATACCAGATATTTCATATATTATCAACAAAGTTCCCGAATTGAGTAATTCCGCAGTTTCAAAGAAAATGAAAATGACTCATCTTTTCGCTCGCCCGTAGCATGCTCTAGCCTGACACTTTGAAAATTATATTTTTCATATTATTTAAAACATAAAACAACCAAAATGAAACACACACGATGAGAACTCCCTTTGATGTGCAACGTGCCTAAACTCGACGTAAACTAATCTCTCAAACCAAAAGAAACCTTCCCAGAGATTGTCAAATTTTCAAGAAGAGACTCTTGTTACATAAAGAGGGAAAACAGAGAGAAAGAAAGAGAGAATGAGAGGGTGGAATAGAGAGAGATAGTCAAAAGGGGGACAGAAATGTGGACAAAAATTTAAGTGGTTACTTTTCTTATAAAAAAATGGTAAAGGACTCAAATTTTTACAAGCGAAACTAATTCATCCTGATCCAGATAAATCTTAACAGGACACATGTGTTGAGCAAAATTTAAAACTGGATTCCGAAATTTTTAAAAACTAGTTTTTAACTTCTTATTTTATTTATTAAATTAAGAAAAATAATAATAAACAAATAAAATTAAAACTAATAAGCTTGCCAGCAGCATCTATTCATCAACGATGACATACGAATCACTATACAAAGTGTTGGGCCCGCTCTCGGTAGACCCATTGTCAATGGACCCATTGGAAATGCAACTGATGTTTCTCGACTCCATGTTGCGGGAATCGCTAATGCCAGTCCCGTTTTCGATGAAACCATCTTAGGTCAGCACTTTTTCTTTTCTACTAGTTAATTCAGTTCTGTCTTGCTATCCCTATATTCTATACACTACTAATTAAAAATCAAAACTCACTGAATCTCAATTTTTCTTGCAGCATCAGGTAGAACTGTCTTTCCAGATGTTCCTTTAGAGAAGGTTAGAGCACTGTTCTCTACCAGAATTATTTATCATAGAGAATTTTACTTAATGTCTAATAAATAATTAACCTTGCGGATGCAATATTGGTTAACGAGTTTTGGGGATCGGAAGGCTTTTATACGACATAAATCGAGCAGACATTTTAAAGCAGTATTTGCTAGAATATTTATTTTGACTCAAATTCCTCATTCTAATAGTCCCACTAATATTCCAAAGTACGCTTAAATTAATTTTCGCAATGAACGTTTAGTAGCTAACCATTTCTAGTTTTACCTGCAACAAAATAAAAAGCCTAAGTATTTTTTGAAGTTTTTTAATTTTCCAAACAAAAAGCAGATCTATATATTGATGCCATGTCGTTCCGTCTATTCATCAAAGTTCGAGAACTAAAACCCTATGATTGATTTAACTATTTTATTATATTTTTGCAGTAATAAATTATTAGCATTGCGTTTATTTCGTTAATAAATTAATAAATTTCTTCAATTATGATTTCATTCCTGTTTTATTATTTTTCTACACTCTATGCACTAATAATAATTTCCAATGAAACGTATAAAAATTCTGATCATTTTATCGCAGGCTTTGCAGTGTTTACTTTTTTTCGCATTTTAAGCTTAAGTTTGAACTGAATTATAAGATAACAATTACAAGATTTAAATTTTTTCATGTATGAAATCGCTATTTTCTGTCGTAAAATTTTCTATGAAATTAAGATTTTAATAATTTTTTTTTGTGTGATAAATTAGGCTTTTCTTGTCAAAAATTATATTATTTGGTACCAAATTTTAATATTTTGTTGAAATTTAGATAGGTTGGTGGAAAGGGCATAGTTCTTAGTATAAATTTAATATGTTTTAATCGTAGATTAAAAATTTTTAACTATAAAATCTTAATTATAAATCATAGTAGGCGCAAAGTAAAACAGTTTAATCAAATGACAAATTAACGCACCTTATCTAGAAGCAGAGTTACTCGCGTTAAAATTCTGATATTCACAGTGAATTGAAAAAAAATTTCACACGTACGTTGCAGTTTGATTGCAAATAAGAATTTCGTCGGTGAAAAAATATCTTCGGCTTCGGTCTTCTGGGAATTGTACCGTAGAGTGGCCGGCCATCAATCAGAATTTCTTCGGCTCAAATCCCAGCAAAGCGAGGCAGAATATATTTTTTAATGTTCGATATTTTATTATTAATACTTCATTTGCATTTATTTATGAATTAATATTTTTTAGTTGAAAATTAACTAGGAAATATCTGCCTAAATCATGAGCCACAGCATATCCAAAAACTTTCAGAATATTTAAATTATGCTAATAGCTAAAATAATCAGCAATTGTGATTTGACAAAGGGCAACAAGGATTGCACAATTATCATTTATACGAATCATAATATTTATAAGTACCTTTGCAGTATCAGAAAAATGTAACTAGTGAAAAAACTCTTGGAACTTAATAAGGAACAATATCTACAAAAACAATGAGAACATGCGAAAAAGTACCAATTTCCAAAAATAAAAAATTGTAGACCGTAAACACCAGCCATAATGAAGAAAAAGAAAACACAAAATATTCTCTAATTTGTACTAGGAATTAATCAGGACAATATTATTCTGCACAAAAGAACATTTTTCTACAAAAAGAAATATTTATAAAATAAAAAATAACTATTATAATACAATAAACTCTATTGACAGCAGTAAATCAGACTAGCTTTCTCATCGAATTCTCATCGAATTTAAATGTCGACATCTTCTACGCTATTGGCTGGTAGGGTACCTAATCACTAGACATCCCTTTAAATGGGGAGTGTGCAGGGAGGGAAATACAAAAAAATAATTTACTAAAAAGTTAGTAAAAAGTACAAGATTTGTATGTTACTTTGACTGACAGAAATTAACCTACGCTAAATCGTTTTTTATTTCAAAAAGTAGCCTCTAAAGTAACCACAAAAGACGCACACATTTTTAAAAGATAACAGAGAAAATTATTGATGAGGCGGCAAACAGAAGAGTGTAGGCATATTATGTAAATGCTTTAAAAGTTTCAGGGGCAATCAAGCCGCCATCATCCCCACCCTGACTGCGGCCTTGTGAGAAAGCTAAATTTAAACTTTGTCTTCACTGCCTCGCTCGTTAAATGTATAATACACATTGCCAGTTTTTTTTAATAATTTGGAATGTTCTGTTGGACTACTTTTAAAAATTTACCAAATACGGAACATTTTTAGATATAAAAATAACAATTTATGACGTCATATCAGTCGCAATAAAGGACGTTAACTCACAAAAGAATGAAGATTATTTGTTGCATTATATATCTCACGTTCCTGGGATTTTTTTATTTTCAAGGCAAGTCAAATGTAATATTGTTATTATTCCTCGAAAAAAACTTACGTTTATGTGACCTCAATAGCTATTAACTTCTCAAATACTTACAGTTTGAACTGTTTAAAATTTCCATATGTATCCGCATTGAGAACGTGATATCCACGTTGTGTAGAAAATATTCACTTTCTTCTAAAAAAAAGCTAAACCTTTCCTGCTAAAGGTTTTAGCAAATCTAAAAAATTAGGATACCCTGAAAACCCCAAATTGACAATTCTTTAAACATGTTTTTTTGTAGACAACCCTGTTATTTTACAAACATGCTAAATTTCAATTTTTTACTGCAGAATCAGATGCAACTCCTAACTACCTGCGTATAACCTTAGCTAATAACAACATAGTGCGTGGCACTTTTAGAGCAATGCCCGAAACCAGAGTAGCACCTCGCCCAGTACCCAGCTGGATGCAATCTCGACCACGGGAAATCGCCAGCGTAGAGGTTTTTATAAATGATCATTCGGAACGTTATTACGAAGCAACATTTGATGTAAATACGGAGGCTATAACTTATAATCAAAATAATTCGCCAGCTACTCCAAAGCGTGCTGATATAACATTCGAGATTCAAAATTGGGTAGCTCGAAACTTCGAACTTTACACCCGAGAAAATTCGATTACCTCAAGTAGCAGGAGCAGGCCTTTTTCTCCTCCAATCATAAACACGATTTATATAATGGTACTGAATGGGGACATATATTCATCAATGATGACATACCGCAGCACTGTACAAAATACTGGACCCATTCTGGGTAGACCGATTGTCACTGGACCCCTTGCAGATGCACCCGATATTAATGGACACCTTCTCGGTGGAGAAGCTGTTGGCCATCGCGTTGTTAAAGGAACCGTTTTAGGTCAGCATCTTTTCTATGTACCCAATGCAGGTGTTTTATTGTACTGTTGAAATATTATTTACTGAAATCTGAAACCCTAGATTCTATGTACTACTGATCTTAAATCCAAATTTACATATTGCATATTTTTTGCACAATCAGGGACAACTGGCTTTCCCGATGTTCCCTTACACCACGTTAATGCACTGTTCTCCACCGGCATTATTTATCAAGGACGAATCGAAGAAAAACCAACTGAAAGAATACCATTGTGGATGCTATATCGGCCAACGGCAGTCGCGTCCCCGAAGGTTTTTATACGACATAGTTCGAAAAGACATTTTGAAGCAGAATTTGTTATATTGATTCCTTCAACTCGAATTCCTCATCCTGACAATCCCACCAATATTCCAAGGTACGCTGAAATTCATTTTCAAAATGAACGTTTAGTAGCTAAGAATTTTCATTTGTACCGGCGATTAAATTATGAGCCTAGATTTTTTCGGAAGTCTAATAAATTTCCACCCAAAAACATGATTTATATATTGATGCCATCCAGTGTCGTCTATTCGTCACCGTTGGAAATGTGGCGCCCTGTGATTAGTTAAACTATTTGATTATATTTTTGCAATATTACTTACTAGCAGTGACGTTCATTTCACTTTTTAATCGATTATTTCATTCCTTTAATTGTAACTTAATCCATTTTTTCTTGTTTTCGTTATATACTATATACTAATAATTACTAGTATGAAATTTTGTATATTTAATGGTATAAATATACATATTAGGCAACGATATGAAAAAATGATTTATTTCAAAAAATGTTGAACAAAGTGTGGCACTCCTATTATGAAGAGCAACTAGTATAGGAAATGTTGTTAATCAGCTAACCTAGATTTAAATGTGAAGCAGGAAAGAAACATTTTTAAATTCGACAATAAGATTAACATTATGGAACGATTTTTGTTTTGAATCTGGTAATCATGGTTTTCGAAAACTTTGATTGAGTTTTCAGCTTCAAATAATTTGTACTTTTACAGTAAATGAGTTTGTAGTTTTAGCGTAAGGACCTTTCAAAAGCTACTTCACGGTATTTTGTATTCTTTTTCCACCTACCCCCTTGTTCTTTAAGGATTATTACGCAAAGCTCACACTATGAGAGAAACAGAAAAATACGTAAAAATATAAAAGGGGCTGAAATAAAACAAGAAACATAGAATTAAAATATGCAAACAGGTTTTGCTCTTTAGAAGGCTAAAGCTGAAAACAAAGAAAATAGGACGATTTTTTAAGGAAAAAAGGTAAATAACTCTTTTATATAACCTAATTTTTTAATACCATCCTCTCAAACGAAAGCGACTAATTTTCAAAAAGCTACCTTATTTTGTAACCAAATAAATGTTCAGAAAAACAGTTCATTTAGAAAATAAACATACATATTTAATCCAAGTACTTCAAATTTCAGCCAAAGTAGTTGAACCTTGAAAGACAAACAATTTTATGTAGAAAACCATTTTTAATTTATATAACATGTGAAATTTATTTTTGTTCGTGCAGGCACTCTATGCTCTATTCGCATAAATATTGTACTCTAAAATATATGGATTTTTGAAAGGTATAAGACGAAATATATTTTACGAATTTCTCGAGGCTATTAACGAAAGGTAAACATATTTGTTAAAAGATCTTCTTGTCCTACGTTAAAGAAAATCGATTGAGGTGTTTTTGTTTGTTTTTATAAATAGAACTTTTGAAAGCTTTTGAACTTTTGAGCCTGAGAAACACACAAAGGTTCTGAATTAGACACAAAAATTTTCTAAATATTTATCTTCATCATGTAAGGTCAAAATTATCTACCAGGAAAACTCTTAAAGTTTTTACATTGGCACATCCGCCTTTGTTCCACATGGTTCGAAATAAAACAGGCACAAATAACCGAGCTTCCTTGAATTTCAATTTCAAAATTTTATTCCAAAGGAGCATAATGGTGCAAAACTACAAACGCAAAAAGGAGTTGTGACAGGATAAAATTTTAACTCACCTGTCATTTCAGGCTTTTATAACTAATTAAACGGCCAACCGACCAGAACCAGAACGACCAGGAACGAAATTCATCCCGGCCAAGCGCATCCATAAAAGTTGTTTTATTTTTTTATTTATGTTTTTGTATGCGCTTGATTTCATGTTCTAATAACTTCCACTTGTTAAATCTCGGAGAATAACAACAACACAACGGAGGCAAGGGATGAGTCGTTACTTCAAGGTCTTGCATAATTTATCAATGCCAAGGGTGAAGGACCTACAGCAACCATAATACTGGCACCCTACGCCTTTAGTTTCGGATTCGGATACTTGATAACAATCCGAAATCTACTGCTATCCCTATCTTTGACACCCTATGCTTTTGGTTCCCGAACCCAACACGAGATGGCGGGCCTCAAACGACTGAACCATGGATTCCTCATTCGGTCGTAGGCTCGCAATTATCTTATGTCATTTTAATAAGACTTAACTCCACAGAGCCACGACCGATTATACTATTCCGATCTTATGAACTCGGCCTGGTCTATACCACTTAAAACCGGAGCAACGCCATATTGCCTGGATAATTGACGTCACTGGGGGAAGTATTTAACAAACGATCAGAAGCTTGGTAAAGGTTGGCATTAATGGGCATCGGATGGACCAGAACTTCGAGATTCGACACTCCAATGAGCAAGCACCCAGTAATAAAACATTGTAAACGGTAAAAATCGGTAACATACGTATATTGTAAACCTACGTTAATCATGGTCTTGTCTACATAAAGTCTTTCATTGGCCATTGAATTTTCTTGGAATCAATTAAAGACATTATGAAACTAAGTTCCGAGACTTCGGAATGTAGATTGACACGTATGTGCATGCGTGCTCTGGTCAGGGTGAGTTCATTAATTGTCACGTTAGCGTAACGCTACATGCGTCAGACTCGTATTTGCGTTTTCTTTTTGTTTTAATTTAATTATATAGGAACCTTTTTCAAGTGACTAGTCAAGTAAAATCCGTTTTTCAACTTCAATACTATTTGAACTTTCCCGCTCGAAGTTGAAGCTTGGGAAAATTACCAGGACTCGTGAAACTTTCAAATCAGTAAAGTTTCACGAAGAAACGTGAACTATGCTCAACTCCGAAAAATGATAAGCTATGTTGCGCCATGTAAAGGTTATATAAGTAATAACTAGTTATTTTACCGTACGGTATATTCCATTCACGTTGTGAGTTTAAACCTTCCCGCTCAAAATGAAATCCGGAAACTTTCCGAGAATTATGAAACCTCTTTCGTTAAGAAGTTTCACGAAGCGCGGAACCTAGATTTAGATGTTTATGCTTACGGTTTGTTACGTCGATCATTTTATTTGCGTCATTTGTATCAAAAAGTAGTTTATAGCATAATGAGAGAAAATTTAGTTCGCAGTCCTTCTACTAGGCGCGCCTTTGTTGATGTCGGAAAAATTTATTTATATATTGATGTAAGTTAGGATTTAACATTAATTATTGTGGTCCTGATGTCTGTTAAAATAACGATAAGTTCCTAAAAATGCTCACGGGCAATGTATTCAAGGATTATATTTTAGTTCATGTTTTTCTCGGTTATTTGCGCGCCGACTTGCGCTGGGCGAACGCGCCTAGACCCGAAAACCCTTGAAGTCGACGGTCTTGGTCCTCGCATGGAGACACGTGCCACATTTTACTCTCGTAAATTTCGTCGGCCTATTGGTCTGGAATGTTTCTCTGGGGTTTTATTTGAAGAGCTGTGTGGAAATTCTTCTACAGGATGTATAAGGTAAACCCCTTGTAATAATTGGCGAGGGACGCAGTGAAGGATTCCGATCTTCGAACTATTGCCTCGCTTGGCCAGTTTAAATTTCGTTTAGTGATCAAGAGCAATTAAAGTTTCGTCATGTGAATGGATCAAGTCAGTGCGTCGTGTTTGCGTAGTAGTTTAGTTACTTTTTTTTATTTTGTATAGTTCCGCGGTATGTTAATTGCACTTTTATTTGTATATTCTTTTACCCTCGGGTTTCCGAAATAGCATCATGTACGGGTTTTCAAGCCATGAACCACGTGGTCGCAGTGGGGTTTCTCGAGAGTTTTCTCGTTCTTCCGTTTTACTTTATCTACTTTTTTTTCTTACGCATTGTAGAATAGGGAAGAAGTTGTATAGATGTTAAATTCTTAGCTTCCCCTGTAGCTTAAATAAATACCTATTTCTGTTAAAATCAGATGGAACTTGGCCGCTGTGATTTTAAGAACCACCCCTTGTATTTCTTGCTCTCCTAGCTTCCAGATTTTCAGGTATATAAAATGGTAAATGCCATCTTTTGAATTTTTGCCGGGCTAATTGTAAAATTAATTATGAGTTATATTTCTTTATGTATTTAATGGTCTGGCTGGCGCCCACTTAATCGTGCTCTCCTTACGACATATATACGTATATCGACACCCACGTGGTGTTATACGTATATATCTCTTAACAGGAAATAACCGCCATTGAACACGTGGGTAATAAACCACATTTGCAGAATTAGTGGACTCAGTGAAATTATGGAAGGTTGTTTTGGCAGCAAGAAAAGAAAAAATGAAAGTTTTCACTGCGCTGAATTATTTCGAGGTCCCCAGATCAACGTCACAGGATTTGCTTAAAGAAATGACAGCATCACTAGAAGCTTTCTTTATATTTTCCTATTTTGAATTAATTTTTTTACACTTGGAATTCATTCATAGATACAATTATTTTGACTCTAATATTAATTTTTTGAATTTATTTCAAGCTTTATTTTTCTCGACATTTTGTATTAGTTTTTGTATTATCAGTTCATTTATTTGACAATGCAGGTAATAGGCAGAGACAGAGAGAATGAATTGCTGAAGTATTTTATCAAGTTAAGCGAAAGGTACTATGTTTCGTGAGAATTATTAAATGACACCCCATTTTGTCAATAAGGAAACCCGAAGCGTCAATTTTGGCTCGAGCATCAAGTTTTATTCGCAATAACGTAAAACAATTTTTCAATCACTTGAAGGTTGTTGGTCACTTTCGTCTTTTCCGTATTTAGGATTCAAAATATAGAAAAAACAGGTGTGACAACTGTTTAACAACCTAACAGACTGGTGGCTTGTCACCGGTTCAACCAATTTGGAAAAATCACAAACATTAAACGAGGCGCTCCAGTTACCGCCTTTGGACCAATTCCTGCTGAATAAGATGAACGCCCAAATTTTTTTAAACAAATTTTATATTCTCATTAAAATATGCACAATCTTTAACGTTAAATCTGCTTTTACTGTTATTGGATAATCCTGAGTTTTATTTGTCCATTTGCGGATTAGACTTCTGGGAAGAATACAGAATCCTCATGCTCTCTTTCCCGTCTCCAAGCTCTCACAAAATTCAGTCTTAGGATTGAACTACATATAAGTCATTCAAAATAGAATTTAATTCTCATAAAAGTGTTGCTTTTCATATGCATGCTACTAATTTTGCCAATAAAAAAAGTTCCGGATTTGCCAGGGAGGATGACGAATTTGCACCTGGATGAGATGCGATAAAAATGAAACAAACAAAGACCATCCGCAAAAATTGCCAATACGAACAGATCAAGCGAAATAAGCTAAGATATTTAGGTACACTTTTGTCTATTCGAGGAACACAATCATTTGATATTTTCTGCTAATTATAATGCTGGGTGCCAAGCTAATCTTATCATTCGGCTTATACCCCAATATCTATTAAACGCTTCTATTCTAATTGCATTAGAATAATTATTTTAAACTAATTATTCACTTGTTGGAAATTAATATTTCATTTCAAATGAGAAGTAGGTCAAAACAGATGCCTGATATTTAAAAAAACCTCTAATATTCCACTGGACCTTGCATTACATTGTATCAAAGAAAAATTAAATTTAAACAATAATTTAACAAAAATCTTCCAAAATAAATTTATTGTCGCTACTGGAACAGTATCACATAACACAGATTTTTCTTTCAACAATACAATTTTGAAACAAGTTTGTTGAAGCAGATTTAGTAATGGCAGATTTAGAGAGAAGGTCTCTTGATTAAGATTTTCAACAATATGAAATTGAATAACAAATTAGTACAAAAAATTGCTTTAGTCAGGATGGTATTTAAATTATAATTCTTATAATTTATGTCATCAAAAAGTTGATCTAATTAAAGGTCTTATTGATACCTGATCAATTAAAAATTACACTTTTACAAACCCGTGTGAAAATTGCCCAGCAAAGCCTCTTTTGATTAGTGGCCCTCTAGAGGCCCCACAAAGGCTGCCCACTCTGAAAACGCCAAGCTTCCGGCGGTAGCGTTCCGCTTCATGATCCAATGATTCCCTTCGACGACATTTCGCGTCCGCCAGCAACCAGTTTACGGAAGTATACGCATAAAACGTTGCTTGGTTTAGTGTTGTGCGGATTTGTGATTGTTTTCCCAAAAGCAGGTGTTATTTTTTCGAATTAATACATACGTGTTTTCTTCAAGTGGCGCCTTTGAGGTTAAAACGACCTAATCGTATTCTTTTTCTTCAAACAAAGAGAATAAGCGTTATTCAGGATGAGGTAAGAATATTTATAATATAGCTATCATAATCTTACCTAAAACTTTCGTTTCCAATTTCATTGCTTGGATTCATTTGACATTTATATTAATTGTTTTAGTGATATTGTCAAAAAGTTGAATTTGTGGAACTATTGTATAATGAATATATTCAGGATGTCTACATCGCCAGAATTCACTATGTGAATAAGTTCACTATATTCACTATGAAAATAAATATTGAAACTTATTTGATATTTTATTTCTCTTAGTTTGTTTAATCACAATACGAAAATCTAAAAAGAATGTATTTTCCATAATTACAACTATATAAGTGATTCTTTTCGCAATTCTTGATTGAATATTTTAAAATCTTGAAGTCCGGTTTAGACTGAAACTCCGAAAATACTATTTATCTAAAACTCTAAAAATATTATGTATTTTTAAATCAAAGAGAGAAATATTTACATTGTAAAAATATATATGCGTAATACTGAACTGGAAAAGGAAAGTTTCTAAAAAAATACTTATAGTTCTGGCTTTAAACAGAAATTTTTTGTAAGGAATGGTAATTTTCACTTTGTTCAAGAAAGTTTGTTAAAGAATTAAAATTCTGATTTGAACCTGAATTCAATAAAAAAGTACAATGAAGTCTAATTCCGATGTAGGTAGTAAATAACCTAAATTTGATTAATCCAAGTGTAATTTGAGGTTATTTTGTCCTAAAATTCTCCCCAGCTTTACTTTTAAAGAAGAACAACCAGTAAAACATAATAACTGATGTCCCGGAACTAACCTTGTTTGTAGTAATTTAGGAAGAATTTTTTTTTTTAACTTTTTTTGATTTATGCTTCTTTACTATCACAAACTTTACCCAACATAACATTGAAATAAAAAATTCCCAACGACAAGTTTAGAATTTTAAAATTTTTAACTAATTTGCCAATCGCGATATATTTTTCGAAAATTTTAATTTTCTTTTAAATTTGTTTATAATATCACAAAGCAACTTTTTACTGCTATAACCAATGAATCTAATCATTTTGAGTTTTGCAGATCACCCTTATGTATACCCTGATATTAAAAGACTTTAATTCTTAACTCAATGCGATATCGAATATCTTATCGCATAAATTTAAAGCTATTATGATTTTATACTAAATGTTAAATGCTATTTTAACAAAAATCAATCAAATTCTGTTAAATTGATTAAAGTGGTGATTCGTCGTATAAAGAGCTATTGGACTAACAACTGATGGAATTTATCAAGCGTGGGAGAAAACCGGTTTAGAGAAAAGTTGACATTATCCCGAGGGTTTGGATACATCAGCAAGGGAAACTTAAGGCCCAGTTTTTGGATGAGCCTTACACGGATGAGGATAGAAAATTAATACATGATCTGGAAAAAACTTAACACCAGCACTAATAAACTGGCCTTGGTTTACTGTTAATAACAGCACCTTGAAGGCTGCAAAAGTGTGTTCTTTTTTGAATCGGATGGCGAAGTCAGCTCTCGAAAGAAATCAAAGTTTTATCATTCCGACTCAGAGAATTCTTCTACCAAAGCTGACAGTTCTTCCACTTCTTCAATAGGTAGGAAGGAAGAATAGAATAAAAAACGACCTTTTTTAATACAATATAAAAAATAAAGTAACACCTGCAAACCAAGAGGTAACAAATCTGATTCACAGTCGAAGACTCAACAGATGATGAACAACGGTGAAAAAGAAATTTCAGGTACCTTTTTTATGAATTGTTTACTTGATTAAGGAGAATAGGCTTTATAACTTTATGTGACAGTATAATTTTTTTCATTTTTTGCAGCTGTTGTAAAAAATAACCTTGAAAAGGAAAAAGGATCAGATAATAATAAGTCGACACTTGAATCATCAATAACTGCTAAATTATTGACACTTATCGATGCCTCTGAGAAAAAAGTTGATAAAATGAAACAAAGAATTATTCCTACACAAGCCGCCTATCATGGCAATCATTTCAATAAAAAAGAAGAAAATAACCAGCGAGCGGGAAAAAATTCAAAAAAATTTTTAACAAAATCGGATTCTGCAAAGCAAAAGTTTACAGGTAAAATGTATTCGCTTAAAATTCTTTCAAAAAGGGGGGAAAATAACTAGAAGACTAAAGTCTGCCAATAAGACGACTATCTAGGTCCTAGTTTTATATGTATTATAATATATTTCTTCTATTTTAACATTTTCTTTTTGCATGCAGAAAGCGTATTAAAGAGGCTCGATCGCATACAATTTGAAACAAAACAAAATTCCAAAAAATTGGACTGACTTTTAGAACTGCTGATGGCTAAGAAAATGTATGCAACTCAGCCTGATTTATTAACTAGCAAAAATTTACAGCTGCCACTTGAAACCAGCGAAAAATTTTATTCATTTGATAGAAAACTTCAAGATGATAAAGAGTTTCGCGATGCATTTGTAAGCACTTGGAGCAATTTCTTTTCTTCCACCCTTTCTTACTTTCCTGCGCAAATATAGAAGGGTTATTTCTTGAAAGGCGCGCCTCGGGAAACTCAGGGAACCTGCAGTCCAATCAAGTGGATAAATAACGAAATTGTTTTTGCCATTTGTGAAAATCTTATAAAAAAAACATGTCCATTTATTTCCATGCAGCCTCTAGATGGAACTGTCTATGGGTCATGCAAAAGAGCAGTCAATTCTCTGTCTGACAATTGGATATCTGCCAACCCAGGAAAAAAATGAATTTTGTCGACATTTCTGACAGCGATTCCAAAGAATTGTCACCGATTTCTCAAATCCTGATATTTTTAAAGATGTTTAATTTCTCCGAAACTCCGTGACTGATAGAGAGGAGATTACATTCCCTATATCAGTGGATACTGAAAATTCTGCAACTACATTGACACATTTAACTGCTTCTCTAGCCACCACTGAAACTGCTGCCTTTATTTTATGTGGTAACAAATATACTACTCTCTTACCAACCATTAAAGAAGATGCTGATTTCACTCTGAATGAGACGAGACAATCAACGCTATTTGGAAGTATTTACGAAATTTTATAAGAAATGCATCTGTTTAAAAAAGGTGGACCGAGGAAGCAAAACACTCGTAGAGGCCGCATAAACAGAAAATGCGCTGTGCTTACGGCATCCCCTGCTATGAGGACCTCAGCAGAAAAGCAATCTAAATCAAAAAAAGAACAAGCCGTAATTGAATGTAAGAAAGAAAATGAATTTACAAGCACTCAAAAAAAGAGGCAGAAAAGTAGTCTTGCACTGAAACAGAACCTGAAGAACCAGCAACAAGTTCCACGTCCTTGTCCAAGAGCTTAAGCTTGTTTAGCTTATTATTTATTTAAGAATATTCAACACACGATTTTCTAAATATTCTTTACTGGAATAATTTATTTTGACCGCTGTGCTTCTCATTATTTATTTGTTCTTATTTATCGAATTTTGAAACATTGTTGCCTCCATTTAATCTTTTTTATTTGACCTGATATTTTAATTCTGCAACATTATTCTCCAATATTATTAAATATGTTTGGACATAATTTAGTTGTTTCGTGCATCAAATTTAGGTTTTATCCCATCTTTTGTTTTAAAACGACTATTGAAATTTTTTAATTAGTGTTTAATTAGTGATTCAATCGTAATATTCGTCCTTATTCTCCTGACAAACCAGATTTTACAGGATCTACGGTGAGGCTTTCTACCTGCCGGGACCTTTCTTCATGTCAGGTGCAGGTCTTCTTTTGTCAGACATTCTTCTTTACGCGTGTTTGGATGTACATTTGTAGAACTGAGATTTTTTTCCCTAATCTGTGCAGCAAATCAATAACAGCAATCCAAATCCAAAGATACACTTTTTCTCTCCATAAAGCCCGGGAAACTTTATTAAGCACCCGTTCACCGATCTGAAATTTTTTTAGAATATTAAATGTTAACGATATTTTTTCCAGAAAATAATTTTATTAAAATTTATTTTCAGGATGCCAAACCCATCGGCTCTTTTAAGTCCAATCTATTTCCTGGCCATTAAATATCGTTTGCCTTAAACCTCTTCAACCTAAAAGCTTATGAACTCAATGTTTCTTTACAGAAAGCATATTTGTGATGACTTACAGTTTATTGCAAATAATTTCAGACAGCTTGAGTAAATTTTTGTAAATTTAAGAGAATTTATGTATGATGGATCAAGACAAGAGTTACGATAACGCGGACATTTCCTCAGTAAAGTACTCTTTTCTTAAAGTGTTTCTTAAAAGTATGGCCTTTAACAAAACTATCGAAATTTAAACAAAATATTAAAATTGTTTATTTAATAATTTATTCTTTAACGAGCAAAGTTAAAAATAAATTTTTAACAAAAAAACAATATTATTCCTTTATCAAAATTTAAAAAAGAAAATTTACAAACAAAAAGAAAGAACTTATAAATAAAACAGTTGATTTTTCTAATTGACTTTTGATTCTATTACACGACGTAGCCAGAAAAAATGTTCTTGATGGGAGATAAAGCGGGAAAA
>JAAAKG020112057.1:0-15419 GCA_010014905.2 Druon quercuslanigerum
AAAAAAAAAATTTTCCACCCATAATTTTGCTAACTTCCCCATCCCAGACTTCCCCACCCTATATTTCTCCTACCACTTCTACTTCCCCTTCAATCATTTTTCACCTCCCCCCCTCCTTACAGCCCCCTCATTTATCAACTCTGCCCCTGTTTCGCATTCTTACACTTCCGCTAATTCCCCTTCCCTCATTCCCTATATTTCCCCTCCCTTAATTCCTATACCTCCTCAACTTCATTTCGTCTTACTTCCTCCACTTCCCATCCATCATTTTCCGTTATTTTTTTCACTCATAATTTTACTTTGCCACTACTCAAGACCAAGACCAGTGTTTTATCTTACTTCCCCTAGACTTATTTTATGTCACTTCCCCTACTCCTCCTCCACTCATTTTTCATCACTTCCCCTACTTCGCCTCCCCTTGTTTCTCCTGTATTACCCTACTCTGCCCCTATTTCTGATCACTTATTCTACAACCTCTCCAATAATTGCCCATCCCTTTCCGCAATATTCCTCCACTCCTTTCCACTCACTAATCCTATAACCACTTCCTGATTTCCCCAGTTTCCTAATCCTCATTTCCCCTTACTGCATCCATTTTTCCACCTTCACTTCCCCAACTCTCATTCCTCTAGACCCTCTCCATTAATAACTGATCCATTTCCTTACTTCCTCTCTCCTCATTTCCTAACACTTATCCTACCCCCTCACTTACCCTAGTTTCCGTTTTCTTATTTTTCCAGCTCCCCCTTCATTTCCTGTATTTCCCCTCCCTCACTTCCCTTACCATCACTCCCCTCATTTCCCTATCTTCCTCCCCTCAATCCCTCTTACCAGCCCTACTTAGTCAACTTTTATTACCCTCTTTTTAATTTTTCTTACTTTTTCTACTTACTCTTTCCCTATTTCCACTCACTTTCCCTATCATAAATTCCACTCGCATTTCCCCTCAGTCTCCCTCTTTGGAAACTCTACAAAACGTTGAATTGCTTTTAATGTTCGTATTCTTCAAAATAAACCAATTGTGGTTCGATTTTTTTAGAGAGATTTTAAACAGTTCCTACGTTCCAAATGATTTTTTTTATCTGTCTACACCATGGATTAAATTTCCAAACGACCATGTATCAACCTAATAAATTAAATTTTTTCTGAAAGAAAGATCTCCCTTTGCTCCGCTGGGAATGAAACCGCCAGGTTTTAAAAGTCAAATTTTGTAAGGAATCTATATTATCATCAGAGAATAGCAGCATTTTTAAACGCCTTTACAGGCTATATGAAGCTATGAAATAAAAAATTTTTAATTAAATTTTTTTGAAAAAAGATTTTCTTTCGCTCCACTGGGAAACGAACCACAAAACTCCCGATTGCCGACCGGGTGCTTTCCCATTCAGCTACTAAAGAGATCCAGATAAAAATGGTATTATTATGCCAGGTTTTAAAATTCAAATTTTTCAAGGAATCTGTATTATCATCAGAGGACAACAGCATTTTTTAACGTCTTTACAGGCTAGATGAAGCTTTTAATTAAATTTTTCCTACAAAAAATCTTTTTCTTTCGCTCCACTGGGAAACGAACCACAAAACTCCCGATTACCGACCGGATGCTTTCCAAATAAGCTACTAGAGAGATCGAGAGAAGAAATCGTTTTCAGAAATACACGCATTATTATGCCAGGTTTTAAAAGTCAAATTTTTCATGGAATCTGTATCATCATCAGAGAATAACAGCATTTCTTAATGTCTTTACAGACTATATAAAGCTATAAATTTAAAAAAATTTAATTAACTTTTTCTGAAAAAAGATCTTCTTTCGCTCCGCTGGGAAATTTTTAATTCATATCTCCATCTAGTCTGAAAAGATGTTAAAAAATTCTCTTATTCTCTGATGATAATACAGATTCTTTGAAAAACAAGTATCAACTTTTATTTATATTCTGTTTATTTCTTAACGTCTTTACAGACTACATAAAGCTATAAATTTAAAAAAATCTGATTAAATTTTTTTGAAAAAAGATCATTTCCCTTCGTTCCGCTGGGAAATTTTTAATTCATAGCTCCATCTAGTCTGAAAAGACGTTAAAAAATTCTCTTATTCTCTGATGATAATACAGATTCTTTGAAAAACTAGTACCAACTTTTATTTATGATCTGTTTATTTCTTAACGTCTTTACAGACTAGATGAAGCTATAAATTAAAAAAAATCTAATTAATTTTTTTTGAAAAAAGATCATTTCCCTTGGTTCCGCTGGGAAATTTTTAATTCATAGCTCCATCTAGTCTGAAAAGACGTTAAAAAAATTCTCTTATGCTCTGATGCTAATACAGATTCTTTGAAAAACTAGTATCAACTTTTATTTAAATTCCGTTCATTACTCATTATAGATTTTATTTGTCTTATTTACATTATTATTCATTATTCGGTATAATGTTTTAAAAGTCAAAAGAGAAGAAAAAAGCAGCAAGCTACTTAGGAAGATATTGCATAATTTCAGCTGATATTATGTTTGCCAGGCAGGACAACAAAAAAGTAAAAGGACAAAAAAGTGGGGTGGAGCAAGAAAATCTGTTGGGAAACTTATCTTCCTTTTCCTCTTCTTTTCCTCAACTTTCTCTTCTTTAACCTTTTATGCAATAAAGCTCAGGATAGGGAACATTAATATTAACTTGTTTTCCTCAGTAAACTTGATATCGGTTATTTCCGGAAAAGATTTATTAAATTAATATAAGCTCTTTTTTCTATCCTTACAACATGGTATTTTGTTCTAATAAATCCAAATTTGAAATTTGAAATTGCACAATCAAGAAGCAAGGTATAAGATTATTTTAATTAAATTGAAAGGAAATTTCAGTATTTATTAATTTGTCTATCCGATGGTCGCTTTTAAATTTTAGCTTTTATCCAGGGACAATTTTTCATTTCCCCGGGTTTCCTTTTTTAAATTTATAAGACCTAACTCGGATTTTATTATTTTTTTAATTCCGAAAACTAATTAAAAATTATCATTCTTTTAAAAAATTTCCTGTTTTAAATTTTACTAAACTTTTCTAAATTATTTTACAAGAAAATTCATTGTTTTAGGTCAGGTTTATAATTCTTCTTAGAAATTCCCTAAATCAACTAAAAATTATTATTATTTAAAAAAATGCCCTGTACCAAATCAGAATCAGATTTTTTTAATCGAAAATTCCTTAAAACAATTTCAAATTATCATTATTTTCAAAAATTTCCTGTTCAAAATCAGAATCAGATTATTTTTTTAAATTCCCCGTTCCAAATCAGAATCAGATTATTTTCTTAAATTTCCTATTCCAAGTCAAAATTTTATTTCCTTTTTAAAATGCCTTTTTCCAGATCCAAATCTTAATTTTTTTCGAAAATCATCTAAATCAATTAAAAATTATCATTCTTTTCAAAAATGTCCTGTTTAAAATCAAAATCAAATTGTTTTCTTAAATTTCCTATTCTAAGTCAAAATTTTAATTCTTTTAAAAATTCCCTGTTCAACATCAGAATCTGATTTTTTAAAATTCTCCGTTCTAAATCAATATTGTAAGTCTTTTTCAAAATTCCTCTTTCCAGAATTAAGCTATAACTTTTTTTTCGAAAATTACCTGGACAAACTTAAAATTATCATTCTTTTCAAAAATTCCTTGTTCAAAATCAGAATCAGGTTTTTCTTTTTAAATTCCCGTTCTAATTAAAAATTGTAATTATTTTGGAAAATTCCTTGTTCCAGATCTCATTTATAACCTTTTTCGAAAATTCCGTGAACAAACTCAAAATTATCATTCTTTTAAAAAAATGTCCTTTTCCAACCCAAAATAATTATCCAACAAGAAAATTCACTGTTTCAAAATATCACGAAAATATCCTTTTCTTTTTAAGTTTCGTGTAGAATTTCTTTAGGAAAAGTCCTTAAAAAATTAAAAATTATAATTCTTTTAAAAAATTCCCTGTTCCAACTCAGAATCAGATTATTTTCTTAAATTTCCTATTCCAAGTCGAAATTTTAATTCTTTTTTAAAAAGCCTTTTTCCAGATCCAAAGTTTTTTTTTGAAAATCAGCTGAATCAATTAAAAAAATCAATTATCTTTAAAAAAATTTCATGTTCAACATCAGAATCTGATTTTTTAAAATTCTCCGTTCTAAATCAAAATTGTAATTCTTTTTCAAAATTCCTCTTTCCAGAATTAAGCTATAACTTTTTTTACGAAAATTACCTGGACAAACTTAAAATTATCATCCTTTTCAAAAATTCCTTGTTCAAAATCAGAATCAGGTTTTTCTTTTTAAATTCCCGTTCTAATTAAAAATTGTAATTATTTTGGAAAATTCCTTCTTCCAGATCTCATTTATAACCTTTTTCGAAAATTTCGAGAACCAACTCAAAATTATCATTCTTTTTAAAAAATTTCCTTTTCCAACCCAAAATAATTATCCAACAAGAAAATTCACTGTTTCAAAATATCTTGAAAATATCCTTTTCTTTTTAAGTTTCGTGTAGAATTTCTTTAGGAAAAGTCATTAAAAAATTAAAAATGATAATTCTTTTAAAAAATTCCCTGTTCCAAATCAGAATCAGATTTTTTTTCTTAAATTTCCTATTCTAAGTCAAAATTTTATTTCTTTTTCAAAATGCCTTTTTCCAGATCCAAAGTTTAATTTTTTTCGAAAATTACCTGGACCAACTCAAAATCATCATCCTTTTCAAAAAATCCTTGTTCAAAATCAGAATCAAGATTATTTTTTGAAATTCCCCGTTCTAAATAAAAAATTTAATTCTTTTTGAAAAGTCCTCTTTCCAGAATTAAGTTAAAACTTTTTTTTGAAAATTCCCTGAGCTAACTGAAAATTATCATTCTTTTTAAAAATTTTCTTTTCCAACCCAAAATAATTATCAAACAAGAAAATTCACTGCTTCAAAATATCTCGAAAATATCCTTTTCTTTCTGAAACTCGTTTAGAATTTCTTTTGGAAAAATCCTTAAAAAAATTAAAAATGACATTTCTTTTAAAAAATTCCCTGTTCCAAATAAGAATCAGATTATTTTCTTAAATTTCCTATTCCAAGTCGAAATTTTAATTCTTTTTTAAAACGCCTTTTTCCAGATCCAAAGTTTAATTTTTCGAAAATCACCTGAATCAATCAAAAAAATCAATTCTTTTAAAAAAGCTCACTGTTCAAAATCAGAATCTAATTTTTTTAAATTCCCCGTTCTAAATCAAAATTGTAATTCTTTTTGAAAATTCCTCTTTCCAGAATTAAGCTATAACTTTTTTTTCGAAAATTACCTGGACAAACTTAAAATTATCATCCTTTTCAAAAATTCCTTGTTCAACATCAGAATGAGGCTTTTTTTTTAAATTCCCATTCTAATTAAAAATTGTAATTATTTTGGAAAATTCCTTGTTCCAAATCAGAATAAGATTGTTTTTTAAAATTTCCTATTTTAAGTCAAAATTTTAATTTTTTTTTGAAAATTCTTATTTTCAGAAATAAGTTATAACTTTTTTTCAAAAATTATCTGAACCAAGTCATAATTATCATCATTTAAAAAAAATCCTTGATCAAAATCAGAATCAGATTATTTTTTTAAATTCCCCGTTCTAATTAAATTTTGTCATTCTTTTTGAAAATTCCTTGTTCCAAATCAGAATCAGATTGTTTTCTTAAATTTCCTATTCTACGTCCAAATTTTATTTCTTTGTTAAAATGCCTTTTTCCAGATCTAAAATTTTTTTTTTTTAATCTCCTGAATCAATTCAAAATAGGATTATTTTCAAAAATTCCCTGCTCGAAATCAGAATCAGAATATTTTTTGAAATTTCCTCTTTTAAGTCAAAACTGTAATTCTTTTAAAAAATTCCTCGTTCCAGAAGGAAATTATATTTTTTTCGTAAATTCTTTAAACCAACTGAAAATTATCATTATTTTCAAAAATTTTGTACTCCGACACAAAATTATTATCCAACAAGAAAATCCACTGCTTTTTAGAATTCTTCTGGAAAATTCCCCCCAAAATAATTAAAAATGATAATTCTTTTAAAAAAATTTCCTGTTCCAAATCAGAATCAGACTTTTTTCTGAAATTTCCGGTTCTCAGTAAAAATTGTAATTCTTATTGAAAATACCTCGTTCCAGATCTCAATTTAATTTTTTTCGAAAATCGCCAGCACCAACTCAAATTTATTTTTATTTACAAAAATTCCAAATCAGAATCAGACGCTTTTCCGAAATTTCTCATCTAAGATTTACTTATTTTTCAAAAATAATCTGAGCCAATTAGAAATTATCAATATTTTCAGAATTTCTGTGTTCCAAATCAGAATCAGATTTTTTTTAATTCCCCGTTTTCAGCCAAAATTGTAAATATTTTAAAAAATTCCTTGTTTCAGATCTAAAATTATAATTTGAGTTCGAAAGTTTTCAAATGCAATTCAGAATTACATATAAATTCTTCTCTGAAAATTTCCTCTTCCAATTAAAATTATAATTGCTCCAGATCTCAACTATAATTTGTTTTACAAAACTTTCTGATCCAATTCAAAATTATGGAAAGCCTCCTAACACTGGATAATTATTAATTCAGAGAAAACATAAAATAACAATAATTAATTTTAATTTCGATTTATTCGAACTTGTAGTTCCTGTACTTTTAATTAAAACAAATTAATTGTCTTACATACATTAGTATTTTTTAAATAATGATTATTTACTGTAAATATTTCGGGAAATTTCGTTTTTTAATTAAGAATAATAATTTTTCTTAAATATTCATTGTTCTAAGATCGAATTATACTTCTTTTTCTAATCCAGTTATGACTTAGAATTACAATTATTATTTAAAAAAATAATTTCCTATACTAACTTACATTTATTATTCTATTAAAAAATTGCTTGTGACAATTAGTTAACAAAATAAATAACTTTTTAACTGAAAGACAAATTTTGAACAAAAAATAGAATACTCAAATTTGCAATAAAAAAAAAATTTCAACCATGAAGAAAAATGTTAATAAAATAATTCGATTTTCAGCTAATGAGATTACAATTTCTACTAAAAAAAGACGAATTTTCAAAAAAATCTTGCTACAATATAATCGTTATATTGTTAGTTTAAAAAATTGACTTATAAGCAAATCCTGGAGTTTTTAAACAAAAAAGATCAATTTTTAACGAAAAATGTAATAGTAAAGTTTTTGATCGACAAATTAAGGTTCTGAAATTATTTTATCAATAAAAAAAAATATTCAGCAAATAGTTGAATTTTTAACAAAAGAAATTAATTTTTAACCAAAAAGATAAAGTTTTTTCAAAAATATGGATTTTTAACAATAAATCGAATAGCTCAATTTTGAAATAAAAATAAATAAATTATTTTCAACTAAAAAAGGTAAAATTTCTACTGAAAAATGGAAAAATTATATTTTCAGTTAAAAATTTTAACAAGAAAAACATAAAAAAAAATTTTCAACAAGTGTTGAATTCCCAGCCAAGAAAGACTTTTTTAGTCAATAAAGAAAAAACAATTTTTGTAAAATGTTAAATTTTGAGGCGAAAAACGAATTTTCCACTAAACAGTTGAATTTTCAAACCGAAAATATGAAATTTTGACAAAAAATTTAGTTTTCAACAAAAAAATGTATATGTTTTACCAAAATAATTATTTTCACAATCACTAAAACCGAATTTGCAACAAAACAGTTGAATTTTTAACAAAAAAGAATGACTGTTTAACAAAAAATTTGAAGTTTAAAAAAATAATAAAATTTTTATTAAGATTTTATGTTTGCTCAATTAACAGAATTTATATCTTTGGTAGTTCTATAATTTTATAAAACATTAGTTACATTTTTTATGTGCGGGGGGGGGGGGGGGGCAAAATCTTTTTTTGTATTGAATGATTGGGGGGGGTGAAAATTTCAGAAAAATTATTTACGTAACTTGAGGAAGACCTCTAGACTTCAACTATAGTTTATCGAAAATTCCCTGACAGTTCCTGAGTTTTCCTGACCAGTTTTAAATTCCCTAACTTTCCAGAATTCCGCGTTACACTTTCGACAAAATGTTATTCCATCTATCGTAATTTTGTACTGGGAGGGGATTTAGGGGAAGTGATGGGAGGGAATTAGGGTGAGAGAAGGGAGTGAAGGGAGGGGAAGTAGGAGAAGTGAGGGGAGGGGTAGTAGGGTACTTAAAGTGAATAAGAGATGGGAACTATGGAAGGGATGTAATTAAGTAGGGGGATGTAGAGGAAGTGAGTGGAGAGGAATTATGACAGGGGAAATAGGATAATTTACTTCAGGTAAGGGAGGGGTGTATAACAATGGATGTGAAGGAGTGGGAAGAAAGGAAGCGAGGTGATGTGATTGGTAGTAGGATAATTGAGAGGAAGAGAACAGCGAGAAAGTGAGAATCAAAGTCCAGACGGAGCGTTTCCACCACCACTTCTCTCTGCTCACTCCCGAGAGCTCGGGCGGTGGAGTGGGATAGGAAGTAGAGAGGGGAGGTGGAAGACTCACATCTGCTATTTGCCTCCTTTCGAAGAAAATTCCTGTAACTTGTTCTCGCTGGGCAGACCATCTGAAAGTGACCTAATGGAAATAAAGTGGAATGATTGAAAATAAAGGGTATTGTATAAGGAGAGGATAGTATCACGTAAGCAAGGTGTGAAGGAAAGGTCGACGTGTGGTAATTGAAATGGGGGAAATGAAAAGGTTTCTCGGAGCTCAAAAGTAGCGTAGCGGTTTTCATTCGAAGCTATCACCTCTTCCATTATCCGATAGTCGATCGACTCGTAACTCGTGAAACTGTCTATACTGGCGCTTACCACGAGATTGAGTTACGTGGCTTCGACTCTATCTCTCCTCTCTCTCTCCCTCGCTCCTCCCAACTATCTCTTATACATCTCCCCCCTCTCTCGCGTTTTCTCCGCTTCTCTCTCTCTCTCTCTCTCTCTCTCTCTCTTTATATCATATCTCTCGTTTTTTTTTTCTCTCTCTCATCCCAAGTAGAAGGTGAAAATCGTGGAGCAAAACGCCTAAGACCCATACCAGTAGGAACATCTTATCTCCTCCATTTCCTTCATTGGTTCGCTCGATTCCTCTCATAACGGTCTGTCAGACGAGAATGTTGGTAATTCGATGGATTAGGTTGGGTTAGACTTTCCAGATAGACCACGGAAACGATTGGTCGACTTGATTGCAAAATCGATTCCAGTCTAAGATATCTGTCTAATGTCTATCAATCTGTCTCTTAGTACGCGCCCCAGTTATGAGCAGACAATGCCCTACCTCTTTTTCCAGATAATAAATCTTCCTTAATCATATTCCTCCGAGGGGATAAACACATTCCTTAAAATTCGCTTCAGCGGAGGTGGATTACTCCGGATAATGGAAAATTGGCATGGATTAATCCACTTCGACTATAGACTCACCCTAATTTCCAAATGAAAAAGATTACTTTAGAACTGTTTTAATAGTTAACAAAGTAGGTAAATTTTCCACAAATTAATTGAAGTTATAACAATATTTGAATTTTTAAATAAAAATAATCAAATTTTTAACAAATATTAATTAGCTAGATTTTTAATTAAAGAGATTAATTTTCAACTGAAATGATAAATCTTCAACCGTGATAGTTGAATTTACAATAAAAAAAAATTATTTTTAAACTAAAATCTAAAATAAAATTTATATTTTGACCAACTAAAAGGATATTTTTGAACAAAATGGTTTAATTTTCAAGAAAGTAGAAAGAATTAATTTTTAAAAATTTTTGCACCAAAGTAGTTGAATTGTCAAAAAAGGATATTACTTTCTCCCAACATTCTTGAATTTTATTTTCAACCAAAAAAATTAATTTTCTGCCGAAACTGTCAAATTTTCAACAAACTGCATTGAATTTCAATCAAGCAGTTGAATTTTTAATCGAAGAGTGCAATTTTGCGTAAAGAAAATTTTAACCATAAAAGAAAGATATTTTAAACAAATAATTAAGAATTAATAACAAACATACAAATCCAAATTCCAGCAAATATTCAATTGTGAAATTTTGAGTAAAAAAATTATTTTTAACAAGAAAAGAATGAAGTTTTAAATAAATAGTTAAATTAGTTAAATTAGCCTAAAAAAAAACTATGTTTTGACAAAACAGATTATATTTGTTTGAAAATTAAATGAAAATTAAATTTTCAACTAAAAACATTCATTTTTAACCAAGAAGATAAATTTTCTACCGAACAAGAGAAATTTTCAACAAAATGCATTAATTATCAAGAAAATAGTTCAATTTTATTCTCAACTAAAAAATATAAAATTTAAAAACTAAATAAATAAAAAATGTACACTTTCTATTACAAAAAAAAATGTTTTTTACCAACAAAAAATGAATTTAGTAAATAATACTTAAATTTTTAGCCAAAAAGAATAAATTTTCTATCCGAAAAGACGATTTTCAAAAAAATTAATTTCTAAAAATTGTTGTAACATAGTAGTTGTATTCTCAAAAAAAGATATTACTTTCTCCTAAAAATTTTTGAATTTTATTTAAAATAATTAAATTTAAAAAAGAAGCTTTTTCAAACAAAAAAATTAATTCAGAAAAAAATATTTAAATTTGAAGCCAAAAAGAATAAATTTTCTATCCAAAAAGACGAATTTACAAAAAACTTAATTTCTAAAAATTATAGTACCTAAGTAGTTGAATTTTCAAAAAAAGAACATTACTTTCTCCCAACATTTTTGAATTTTATTTAAAATTATTAAATTAAAGAAAAAGAAGCTTTTTTAACCAGAAAAATTAACTTTTTACCGAAACAGTAAAATTTTCGACAATCTGCATTTAATTCCAATCAAGTGGTTGAATTTTTAATTAGAAAATATAAATTTGTGATCAAAAGTAGAATAGTTAAATTTTGAGTTAAAAATGTTAACTTTCCAAAAAATCAACGAACTTTCTACAAACTACTTAAATTTTCAATCCAGTATTTAAATTTTTAACCAAATTATTGAATTTTAAAATAAAAAAGATAAATTTACAATTAAAACGGAATTTTAATTTTTAACAAATTTTTAACAAAAAACGGAGATTCAACAAAATGGTTACATTTTTCAACAAAATAGTTACATTTTTAGTAAAAATATAATTTTTAAAACGAGAAGATTAATTTCCTGATAAAAAAACACATTTTCCATAAAATACATGAATTTTGCATCACATCCTTGAATTGTCAACTAAAAAATATAAATTTTCAACTGAAATGTGAGTAGTTGAAATTTCATTTAAAAACGTTAACTTCCAACCCAAAAAATAAATGTTTAAAAAATAGTTAAATTTTCTACAAAGTATATTAATGTTTCAACAACTAGTTGAACTTTTAATCAAAAACATAAATTAATTTAATTACTTTATTTAATTATCTTATTTAATTTTAAGGAATTAATTTAAGGAAGTTTCATTTAATCGGGAAGGTTAAAAATTTAGTTTTTGGTCTACAAATGCAGGTATCCCATTTTGCATTTTTGTATAAAAATTTTTCCTTCATAAATTGAAAATTCAACTATTTGGTAGAAAAGTCAAATACTTTGTTGAAAATATAATTATTCTATTTTTGGTTGCAAATTTGCAAATTCCACTATTTAAAAAAATTCAACTATTTTGTTTGAAAGTTTAATTATTTTGTTAAAAATTCGTCTTTTTTAAAATTTAATTGGTTGATATTTCGTTTTTTCATTGTTGTTAAAAATTAGATTTTTTAACTATTATATCAAAAGTATAATTATTTGGTCGGAAATAAAAATTTTTAGCTTGAAATTTCAGCTTTTTCTAAAAAAATATTCTGCTTGGTTTGAAAATTGAATCATACGATTTAAGAGCATCCACTAAATTTTTTGTTTTGATAATATTAGTGTTTAATGTAACAACGCGGATTTAAATTTTTTTTTTAAATCGACTAAGGCACGGGGTAAAGTCGGCTAAGGTACGGGGTAAAGGCTAGGTAATGGGGTAAAGTCGGGTAGGATACGGGGTAAAATCGTCTCGGGTATGGGGTAAAGTCACGTGGAAACGGGGTAAAGTTGGTTAGGATACGGGGTAAAATCGACTATGGTACGGGGTAAAATCTGACAAGGTACGGGGTAAAATCGACTATGGTACGGGGTAAAATCTGACAAGGTACGGGGTAAAATCGTCTCGGGCATGGGGTAAAGTCACGTGGAAACAGGGTAAAGTTGGTTAGGATACGGGGTAAAATCGACTATGGTACGGGGTAAAATCGTCTCGGGCATTGGGTAAAGTCACGTGGAAACGGGGTAAAGTTTGTTAGGATACGGGGTAAAATCGACTATAGTACGGGGTAAAATCGGCCAAGGTACGGGGTAAAATCGTCTCGAGTATGGGTTAAAGTCAGATGGAAACGGGTTAAAGCCAGGTGGAAACGGGGTAAATTTGGGTAAAATACAGGGTCTACGGTATGGAGTAAGATCAGCGATAGTAGGGATAAAATCAGGCATAGTACACGGTAAAATTTGGTCGGGTATGGGATAAATTCGGATGAATGAAGGGTAAAGTCGGCTCAATTACAAATCGGGTAGGGTACGGAGTAAAATCGGACATAGTACTGGGTAAAATCGGTGGAACGGTGTAAATTCGGGTAGGATAAGGGGTAAAGACGACTGTAGTACGGGGTAAAATCGGCTACCGTATTGGGGTAAGATCGGCTATGGTACGGGTATAGGATAAAATTGGCTCGGGTATGGGGTAAATTCGGGCGGGTGCGGGGTGAAGTCGGTTCATTTAGAGTAAAGCCGAGTATTGTGCAGGGTAAAATCGAGTAGGGTACGGAGTAATTACGGCTATGGTACAGGATCAAACCGGCTTTCTTATAGGGTAAAGTCGGGGTGAAACGGATTTAATGTCAGCTTAATTGCAGAGTAAAGTTAAGTATATTGCGGGGTAAAATCGGCAATGAAAAGGGTAAAATCGTCTCGGGTACGAAGAGACGTCGGATGGAAACGGGATAAAGTCGGCTCAATTACAGAGTATAGTAGAGTATGGTACGGGGTAAAATCGGCTCGGGTGTGGGGTAAAGTCGGCTCAATTACGGAGTACAGTCTATTATGGTACAGGGTAAAATTGGCTCGAGTGTGGTGTAAAGTCGGGTGGAAACGGGGTAAAGTCGGTTGGGAACGGGGTAAAGTTGACTCAATTATAGAGTATAGTCGTTTACGGCACGGGGTAAAATCGGCTCTGGCGTGGTGTAAACTCTGTTGGAAACGGGGTAAAATCGGCTAGAGTACGGGGTAAAATCGTCTAGGACTTAAAAGTGACTTAAGAAACTGTGTCCCACCCTCAAAATCTTTTGTAAACAATATTTTTTGATTTAAAAGATTCTTTTTACCCGATTTTCCACATAAAACTGAAAGAAGGGCAGAGAAGGAAAAGAAACGAATAAAATTGGGATCGTCAGGTACCTGAAAGGACGCTATTCATTACCAGCCCCACTACACGTACAGTATCGATAAGAGGTGTTCTGGCTCTCTTTCTATGCGAGCAATGCACTCCACCATTGTCCTGAATATCGATAGCCTTTTCTTGTCGAGGGACCAAAGAAAAAAAAAGAAAAAAAAAGAGAAAAAAAAGAGAAAAAAATTGACCAAACTGACTCTCGTCTCGGGTAAATACACTATGTATGTAGATACGGTGTTCCACGTACGCTTCGTCTCGCTCCGACGGACTTCTTTCTATAGAGATCAGTGACGAGATTCAGGATGCTTTCACGGAACTTTTATTTCCAGTTTATTCGGATTTTATTTTTATTTTTCTTTGTTTTCGGCTTCGTTTAGCTCATGTGAAAAATTCAATTAAGGTAACTGATTGAACAAATGCAAAAAATACTTCAATTAATTTAGAGTGACCGAAAAAATTCATTTTTAATATTCCCTTACTTCTCAATCATTTTTTTGCATAGACAAAAATTTTTATTTAATCAAATCAAATCAAATTTAATCAAATTTGAAACCTACAAATATGAGTTGTCAACCGAATGATCGAAATTTGAATTAAAAATTATTAAAATTCAACAAACAGTATAGATTAATAATCAAATATTTTCAGTTTCAACCAAGAAAGATGATCTCTCCTTAAAAAATGTTAGTTGATAATTTACCTAAAAAAGATAAAATTTTTAGTGAAAAAATGAATTTTAAAACCAAGTTGACAACTTTTTGAACAAAAAGATAAATTTGCTTACAAAAGGGCCAATTTTACAAGAAATAGAATTTTTAAAAAAGAAATGAATTTTTAATTGAAATGATGAATTTGTTTATTCAAAATTTATTAAATTTTAAGGGAGCCAAAAGATGAATTTTTTGTTAAAAGAGTTGAATTTTTAATCCAAAAGTATAAATTGTTAACAATAAATTTAATTTTTAACCGAACAGTTGCATTTTAAACCAAACGGAGGAAAACAATGGAAAAGTTATATTTAAAGCCAGAAGAATTGATCTTTAACCAAACTTGAGTAAGTAAATTCTCAGCTACAAAAATTTATTTTATCAGAAAAAGAATTAATTTTCAACCAGAAATAAATTTTTAGCTCAAATGGTTAGTTAAAAAAATATACAATTTTCAACAAAATATTGTAAGTTTCAAACAAATAATTAAAATCTGAAAAAAATATTAAAATTTTTAACAAAATAGTTGAATTCTGAATAAGAAATTTAATAGTTGATATTTTAGCCAAAAGATGAAATTTCTACAATAAGAGTTGAATTTGAAAACCAAAAAGACGAATTTTCTCAAACATGAAGATTAATTTTCTTTCAGAAAGCCGAAATTTGAATAAAATACCTGAATTTTCAAAAAAAAATGGTCGAATTTCTAACTGAAAAAGATAAATTTTTAACCAAAAATGAAAAATTTCATATTTTAATAAAACAAATTTTTAACAATTTGCAACAAAATAATCCAATTTTCAACCCAAGTTGAATTTTCAAACCAAAAAGACGAATTTTCATCAAAAGCAAAAATATCACTTTTCAACTAAAATTATGAATCTGAAACTTGAATAATTAAATTCTCAGTTACAAAAATTAATTTATATTTAAAAAAAAAACGAATTTTCACCCAGATAATTTTTAGCTGAGTTCTAAAAAAAAAGACGGATTTTTAACAACAAATTAATATTTTAAAATAAAAATTCGTTTTCAACAAAAAGTACGAATTTTCAATAATTTAGACAAATTTTCAATCAAAGATGTATTTTTCAAACAAATGGACGAACTTTTACAAATTTTCGAGTCAACAAGACGAATATTCAAAAAATACGTAAAGATTTTTAATTAAGATTTTATTTATTTTAAATTGTTATTTTTTATTTTTTTAAAAATTTTTTTGAAAAATTTTATTTTATTTATTT